>JAVQIZ010174134.1:0-12409 GCA_036023535.2 Galaxias brevipinnis | reverse complement strand
TGTTACGTCCACCAGTAATTGGTGTCCATATTGTTTGTATTGTGTATGTGTGCTGTCTGGTCTTCCCTTCTGTTTTTCCCTTCGCTATTCCCTGCATTCAGATCTGCCACCTGCTTTCCGTTGGTTCCCTCCCCCTCATCATCAATCACCCATCAGATGTCACCCGTCGATGAACCAATCATGGAACGATATGTCTTATTCAAAAACCTTCCTGCTGGTAGTCTCCAGGAGAGCGAGCCATTCGGTCATTCGTTGTTCTGTTGTCTGTGTTTGTTGGTTTGTACTCGCTCGTTAGAAAAGGTCCTTCTGTTTGTTACCCCCCCCTTGTGATCCTGTATACGATACAGTGTTTATTTTGATCCTTGCCATTTTCCCCCGTTTTAGCCAGTACTCTGTACTGTGCTTTTGTTTTTGCACCTTTTTGTCACAGAGAAGAGCCAGGTAAGATACCCGCAGGTATACATTACATCACGTAGGTAACTTGCTGTCTATATACACTAGGTTAGGAGCGAGCAGTTGTCACCCCGTTTGTTGTAGTATTCAGTTTATTTGCAGTTGTAGCGTGTTGTAGGCAGTTTAGGACTAGTTAAGTTAGGGCCTGTAGTTTTGTTTCTTTGTTTTGACAATCTGCTCGTGCCGCTCTTGTCCAGGTTATTTGGTACTGTTCATGTTTTTGGCACTTGTACAATAAATGCACCCCCACCTGGGGTTTTCTTCACTATACCTCCCGGTTTGGACATTCCCTCCTTCACTTAACATCACACTCATACGAACATGGGCTGTTGGACTACGCATTGGCAAGAAAAACTGAGTCCCCCCTATACAGTGTAAAGCACTTTAGGTGTCTAGAAAAGCACTGTATCAAATGCAATCAATTATTATTATTATTATTATTATTATTATATAAAGGACATTGAATTGCCTATGTGTATAAAATATGCTATACAAATAAGTGATTTGGATTAGTTTCATATTTCTGTTCATCTAAGGAGAAGATCAGTGACCAAAAAACTTAAGTAAGGTGGCCATCAGCCACTGAAAAGGATGTTTGGGACTCTATAAACAGACCTAAAAAAGACAATTGAACAGCTTAGAGGCAGAGTGGAAAGGAAATGAGATCAAATAGATGTCATACACCAAACAGCCTCAACATTAAAACCACCTGCCTAATATTGTGTAGGTCCCCCTTATGCCTACATTTTGCGTGAACCATGCGTGCAAGAGAGAAGCTAACTAAATTGACGTTGTCAATATAATATAACAATGTGAGGTTGTGGGTACAGACCGAGTACAGACACCGTGGTTAGTCTTTGGGACACTCCCGTTTATTAAAAGTTCCCACGCACACAGCCCAGAGCCGTGTTGCTGGAGTTGTTGTGTCAGGTCTCACAGCATGCTCCGCTGCAACCCGACTCTGTACGCCACTCTCTCTCTGAAACAAAGCCAACACCCTTAAATAACGTTCCTCCAATTAATCACCAGATTGAACTCACCTGGGCTGCTGGGATCCTGTTATGCCTCACCACTACAGTCCTGCAGTGTCCTATACTGGACATATGCCGTCACAACCCTCACAAACAGTGTTATATTTATTAAAACGTTTTTTCTCATCTCTACTTTGCACAACGCAACATTGCACATGGCATTTGTACTACTTTATTTAATAAGCGTATTGCTCTTGTACATCATAGATTTTATATATTTTTGATTTTATTTGATCTAATTTCATTCTTTACTCTCATTTTGTACATTTACGCAGTTGGCAGGTTTACATTTCATTGTAGCCTGCTGTATCCTGACATATGAATAAAATCAAACTTTGAACTTTGAACTGAGGTCTACAGGATCTTCTAGGATTGGTGATGCTATTTTCCAAGAGAATTGATTGGTCAGTAGGCGGTGCTTTTATACGTTTTGTTCTGTTATCTCGAAGGTAACCTGCTCCCGGAGCAGGTTAGGTGTGCAGCGTAAGTTACCATTGCAATTTACCCCGGTAAAAAGTGACCCACCGTCGTGGTACAGATTACCCTGGGTTTAACCTAAAGTTACCTCGCTAACCCCAAATACTCCAATCCAAACTATTCTTATTGCATTCAAAAGTTCCAATTACATAAATTTTTTTAAGTATTATGACACCAGAACATCTTGAAAATGCTATAAAAGGCAGCTGTGTCTTTAAATAATTATTAATTTCTTGAAGCATGAATAAAGAAAGAGATGCATTCCACCACACAAACACTCGCAGCAACTCTCCCAGTGTCCTTGAATTATGGAGAAGCATCATCCTAGATGTTACACCTGCAGTCAGTGAAAGTGGGACGCTCAAAGGGCTCCAGATGGATTTGTCTGCCTACTGCAGCAGCAGCATTTTCCTAGTTAAACCACTGACTTTTATGCATCTAAAGATTTTCCTCTTGTTTTCTTTATGCTGAGAGTTAGCAAAGAATGCTATCCCAAGTCTTGTGGATGGTATGGGTCTTATCTGTCTCCTGTCTGCTTCAAGCCAGGTAAGAACCTGTTTCAATCGTTGGCAAGTGATTGAGTTATGAAAGAGAACACTTGCTGTTAGTCTTGTGGGTTTACTTATGCGAAATGCACTTATGCACTTGTGAGATGTTTTTTAACAATGACTATAACATATTTGTGTTAGAATTATTCAGAATGATTTTTGATATTGTTCAAGATTTCTCCTTTTACATTGTCACTATGTGTCACTATTAATGTGTTTTGTAATATGATTGGAGACTTTTAGCTTTAGCTCAGACTTTGGCTAAAATAATTTGACTAAATTGCAGTTGGCCCAGAGCCAGATACAAGTGTCCATGAAAATGTAGTTGCAGAAAGATAGACTGAAAAGTCCTTCTGGTTAATAGTTCTAACTTGTTATTTCATGGAACAACTTAGACATTTACAAATAAATATGCTTATAGTCAAGAGTTGGTTTCCCTACGTTGAATGTAAAATTTAGCATGACACATTTTCTATGTAACCTTATAAAGTCCTCTTGTCTAAACTTCACACGGAGGAATACAACAGCTACAAAAGAAGCTACATGTTGTACATTGTAACTCAAATGTATCCTTCCATTGACCCTACCAGACATCTTTGCTGTAAGGAGATAAAGCTACCTAGCAGGGTATCTAAGCCTCCCTCTCCCTCTGACTTCTTGGACAAACTCATGGGACGGACATCTGGCTATGATGCCCGTATCAGACCCAACTTTAAAGGTTTGGCAGTAGTAGCTAAGTGTTTGAGCGGGCGTGAGTGTTGTTTTATTATATACTTTAAGGCAATGAAGTGGCACAAATCCTAAACAGATGGCAGAGAAAGAGCTTGTGGTTATGATGTTTTTCACCAATTCCTTTCCAAGTCTGCTGTTTTTTTTTTATTTGGATTCTGTAATTTCTCTTACATGTTAACACACAGACCTACTTTAGGCTTTCCGCTCCCAGCCAGTGAAGGCAACAGATTCTCCCTGACATACTTCCTCTTCATTCTCTCCAGGGTCACATTTCATACATATTTCATACTTGCTCCACATCCCAGAAATATGCCAGTGCATACAGGGTAAATCCCTACTGATTATCTATAAATATCACTAATGTGTCTAAAGTAAAATCAATAAATCATGGGCGCTTAACTTTTTTTATATTAAAGGAGTCTGTGGATAAGATAGGATGTGCCATACGAATAAGACTATATTGGAAACAACATTGCCCTGGGGGCACTGGTCAACTGGGGGCCCCCATATGTTTCCATGAGTTCTTTTTTTAAATGTAGTATTACATTTTTGTGTCAGACTAAGAGGTGACTTTGGTGATTATATGGTCACAAGCTGTATCCTATTAGGTCCACCTGTGAATGTCACCATCAACATTTTCATAAACAGCTTTGGCTCCATCACAGAAACCACAATGGTGAGAACCTTTCACCAACATTTACTCTCTTGCCAAAAATGAATTGTATTAATTGACTCATTGTAATTAAGTCATTATGCCAACCACATAGGACTACAGACTGAATGTTTTTCTAAGACAACAGTGGAACGACCCACGGTTGGCATATAAGGAGTATCCCGATGATTCCTTGGACCTAGACCCTTCTATGTTAGACTCCATCTGGAAACCTGACCTGTTCTTTGCAAATGAAAAGGGTGCCAACTTTCACGAAGTCACCACAGATAACAAACTGCTGCGAATATTTCAAAATGGCAATGTCCTCTACAGTATCAGGTGATTACTGCTCCGGTTATGTTTGTTGTTCTGCATTTATTCTCTATCATATGTAATGGGAAGAATTCTAATTCCCCTAGACCTTTGCACTAAAATTCCCCAACAGATTTGACAGGATCAGACTGATGACCGTGATACGATGGAAACTCCCTCTAGCACTAGCCTACACAAATATCATGTTTGGGTATCCACACCAAGTGCATGCACTGGACAGAAATGCAGAGAATTGGACAGTTGACCTTCATTTTAATCTAAAGCCTCCTAGCTGACATGTCTCATAACTGTACACAATACTTCGAATTCCTATTACCCACATACACTTTGTAAGGTATACATAGATCTGGTGGCTCAGAGGTGAGCACTAATGTTGCACAGCAAGAAGGTCCTGGTTTCGAACCCCGATCGATCCAGGTCCTCTCTGTGTGGAGTTTGCATGTAATCCCCATGTTTGTATGGGTTTCCTCTCACCACCATAAGAACACGTTTTGGGTTAATCCTCTCTTAAGTGCCCTGCCCAAGGCACTGGGATAGTACTGGAGTTGGTCAATTTCTCCATTAGGGGCCAGGTCTCCAACGCAAAAGAGATCTCGTGCACAGTTGGACTTACCTGTTTAAATAACAGTTAAAACAAAACAGAATATGTTTTCTTGTAAGCTTTATTCTAATGATATAGTGCCCTGATTGTGCTTGTCAAATGTTTTCAGTTGGTTGTTTCCATGCCCGTTCAACAGGCTCACACTCATCCTGTCCTGTCCCATGGACCTGAAAAACTTTCCCATGGATATTCAGACCTGCACAATGCAGCTAGAAAGCTGTGAGTAACTATTTCTTTCTCTACAGTGGAGATATGCACTTGGCTTCTTCTAATTGATAAATAAAGGTTAACACTGGTCAACTTATTAGTCAATCACCCTTACCCCACACAAATCTCTTCCAGTTGGCTACACCATGAATGACCTGATTTTTCAGTGGCTTGACGTGGGCCCTGTGCAGGTGGCAGATGACCTGCAGCTCCCTCAGTTTGTTCTGAAAGAGGGCAATGACCTTGGATACTGTACTAAAAACTATAACACAGGTATCATTCAGTCTCAAGAAATCCACAAAAAACTTTACTCAGTTTTGGACTTCATGAGAGAAATAGATTAAGTAAAATCGAAAAAGGCTATTCTGTTAAAAATGCATGTGGTAGGATAATGTTATTGCCTTTCTTATACCATTTAAAGTCAATAAAAATAGAAACTTCTTGTTTTGATGTTGTTGGTGTAGCTGTTGGAAACAATGCCTGCAATCTTATTTCTCCCTGCTAAAGCTGACACAGTATGTGGGAGATTCTCTGTCCATTCGAGATTTTCTAATTATATATACACATTTCTGCTAGGTAAATTCACCTGTATCGAGGTTAAGTTCCACCTAGAACGTCAGATGGGCTACTACTTGATACAGATGTACATCCCGAGCCTGCTCACCGTTATCCTTTCTTGGGTCTCCTTTTGGATCAACATGGATGCTGCTCCCGCCAGAGTGGGGTTGGGCATCACCACCGTACTCACCATGACCACCCAGAGCTCGGGTTCCAGGGCATCTCTGCCTAAGGTCAGTCATACAGTCAGTTTTGATATTTGAGACACACCAACAATAATGCTAGACAATAACAACCCCTTAGACTCTAGCTACTACTCTAGGTGACTCAAGCCATCAATTTCAATAGTAACTGCAACCAAATGTTTTCTGTAGTCACTGATCAGTTTTTCACACCCCCACAGACATTTTTCATTCTCCTCAATGCAAAACTGCTGCATTGACTGATCATGTAAATACTATGATTACTGTTATAGTGGCCAATGAAGCCTAAAGCAGTCTCAGCCATTTACATAAGCTCCTATAAATCTCCCTAAGTAGTCTAGTTAGTACTACAAAAAGAGGCACAGTGCACTGGCATTACGATTTCCCAGTGTTGCCATTCATAGGACCGGAGTGGATCTGCATGTCCAATAATATGAAACATGATAAAGTGGACTACGAAAGCCAGTTATTTTATTATTATATCTATAAAAGCAAAAGCTTGATGCTTAAATTTTACAAGCAACTAGTTTAAAGAAGCCCACTATGACCAAAGTAAAACAGTGACTGTTTCACCAAGCCAGTTGGCATTTAAAGTGTACAGTGTGTAATCCATGTTAAACAACTTTTTTCATGGAACTGTGCACCATGACTGGTAACTAAATTTAAGAAATAAATTTGTCAGGACAACATATGATAGGATTAACAATTTATTACAATACATGATAATACATTGAAGTGTGGCATCAAGGGTCTACTGCTCTGATTGCTTCCCCGCACGGGGTCTAGTCTGTTCCCATTTGCACATAACATGGGAAGCAGATGCCGTTGTCTCTGAGGAAGGCCCTGCGCTCTCCGAGAGGCTTGCTTCTGAATCCTCTGCAGCGCATTAAAGCGTGGAGCAGGGCATAGCCTTTTGACATCACCTGCTGTGTGGCTTGAATTGTCTTGTGTGTCTTTCTCTTGAGAGACTGCTGTCTTATGTGCAAAGACCATGCTCTTACCTTGCTTCTTGGAAGGTAGCTCTGACTTCAGCTGGCCTGTGTACTCGTCGATAGCCTGAAGCTTGGGTCATTGCGTGCGCGAGCCTCTTTGCTGATGAAATCACAGAAGAATACAAAGGGAGGAAAGGGAACTTGGTGCTCAGCTCTGTATCTGAAACCCTGAGAGAGCCACTTCTCTTGGATATTGTAAGGCAACTTGTCTACAATGGGTCAAATACCAAGTGTCGTGTCCCGATAGCTCAAACCAGATAGGTAACCTTCAAACTTGGCTGATTACAACTCTTGCAGAAGAGCTCTCTCAGCTTTACTGGATCTTTGTTGCTGATCTTTGGGAAGTTCTCCAACCTGTCGAAGAGGGACTTTTCGATGACCTCTGGAGACCCGAAGCACTCTTCTAAGCGTTCCCAAGCTTTGCTTAGGCCAAGAGATGGGTGGCGTACATGCACCGCTCTTATTCTTCTCACATATTTTGTAGGTTCACTCCCTAACCACTTAATTAGGAGGTCCATCTCGTCACTGAGTGGTAGTCCATCAATGGCGTTCCTAAAGGATGACTTCCAAGCCCAATCATTTTCTGGAGAATCATCAAACTTGGTGAGACCGGAGGTGACGAGGTCTCTGCGCGCTAGGTATCTAGCCACATCACTGACATTGGTTGTTTCACCACTTACTGTAGGTCGGTATAGCGAGCCACTGGGCCTGCTAGGTGTGGGCTGCTCTGGTGAACGCTGGCAAGGTGTTGTCTTTGCCCTACTAGGTTGCAGTAATGGAGAGCTGTCTTCGTGCTTCACACTGGAGAAGCGCTGTATAACATATGAAACAGACAGACGCTGTCTGGGTGGTGAGCCAGGTCTCAATACATGGACTGTTGGCTCTAGGCTGCTTAACATCTTCAGCAGGTAGCGGTAGCCGTGAGTGACGTTCTACGTACTGACATGTGCGGTCGTTGACTGCATGAATGATAGCAACTGTACTAGTGTCTTCCTCCTCCGCTGCTGCCTCAAGAACATTTACTTCCAACGATGGCTTCTGCCACTTGTTTCATGCAGCAAGTTCTTTAATCTTTAATCTGGGCTTCTCTATCATAATCTTTGATTCCATCTTGGCATAGTCAGAGCGTGCACGTTCTACTTCCACTTTGACACATGCATTGACAGCTGTCATACTGACTGCTGAATCATTAGACCTTCTGGATGAGGCAGAAGCTATTGACCTGGTCTCCATTTATCTCACCTCTAGTGGTTCTTCACTTTTATTCAGTGTTGCTTCCATCATGTTGTATTGCTGTATGCCTGGCGTGAGCAAAGATGATGATGTGAAGCGCTTGCAATGAAGATCTCTCTCTTCACGTCGATCCACCCGCTGTGTGGATGTTTTTTTACTATTCTGTTCCCATTTGCACGTAACAGTGCGCAAATTCAACAGATAGCGAACACTAATGACACATAAATGAATCCTCAGACGCTGAAGTAAAGTTTAACCGTTTACTGTTGTCTTCTTAAACATTAATTGTCACATTTTATGTTTGTAAAACTGGAAATAAACACAAAGGCATAATTACATATGCTTACAATAATGCTGCTACATTTCCATTAGCATCCGCAGCTAACATGAATAGCATGTTCAAGCATGTTTGATACATTATCAAAATATTCACACCACTACACTTAAAATAGCATACACATCGTGCATATACATTCTACAATGTAGTAATAAAGACAAGACAAACACAAGACACACTAAGATATGCCATAACAGGGTCTTGTACAAATGCTAAGTGAACCATTGATAGGGAGCAGATATCTGCAGAATCCCACATCGGATATTGTGCAACAGACCCTAAATAGGTGGAAGCTGGGGTGGAGGTGGGCAGCAGCAAGAGCAGGAGCATAGTGTGTTGCAGCAGCGAGCAGAAGCATGGTGTGGTGCAGCAGTGAGCAAGCAGTTGTAGGAGCAAGTGTGGTGAGTAACTGCGGTTTCGTAGGCCGCGTTAAACTATTGAGCGTATGCGACTGGTTGATTGATGTGATGGGGATCAATGCTGCGTCTGAGTTGCCTGTCTGAACTAGCTCTGCAAGAGCATCGCCTCATATTTTATAATGCTGCAATTAAAAAAGAGGGAACAATTAAATTAATGTTGTCCAAAAAAGGTAACATGCGACTGAGTTTTATTTAACATGGTCTTAACACATTATAGATGTTGCGCCCATCCCACCAGTTTTCTGTCTACAGTGTTCAGGTCTGTGAGACTCAATGTACAATATAACTTGACCTTTCCTCGTACGTTTTCACGTGCCTACTAAAGTTTGATGAGCGTGATCCAGAGTCCTTTATTTTTAAGTGTATTTATTCAGATGTTACATTCAGCTCATCAGACATTTCCTCAATGTTAAAAGCGGCAAAAATTTTTTTACAAATTAAAGCCACTATAGGCAAAGTTTTTGTATTCATGTATTATCAATACCTTTCTACAGTTTGCACACTGTAATGTCACGGGAGAAGGAAAAAAACACCGTTCAGATGAGTCCTCTTGAAGTCTCAATATTCAAAATAAAAGTTGTACCAGACTTGGTTCTGGGCAAAGGCCCCACCAAATAGGAAAGTAAAGTCCCAAAAATATGATCTCATTAGTGTCTCTGTTTTCTCCTAGACATAAATGAGACATTTGTGATACTTAAAGGGGACCTATTATGTTTTTTGGGGTTTTCCCTTTCCTTTAGTATGTTGCCTTTTGTGCACGTAAAAGGTCCATGCAATTGTACTCTCTCTCACAGAGAAACACTGCTCCTGAACTGCCTAAAACGCCTCGTTTGTAGTCCGGCGTTTTCTTCCGTAACTTATCTACGTCACTAAGTCACACATTTGCATAATGCCCACCAAGCCGATATTTTGGCACGCCCTCAAACTGAGCCAATCAGAGCGGAGGCCGGGAATTTTGTATAGTGGTTTCGCCATGTCGAGAAGTCGCTGTTTTTGCCAGTGCGAAGGCAAATTCCCATTGTTTGACCAGCTGACTAATCAGAGCAGACTGGACTCGTCGAGAGGGGGTCTTAATGAGACAGGAGCAAAACGGAGCATTTCAGACAAAGGGTGAATAGAGGTGCTGCAGACCCAGGCAGTTTGGAAAAAAATTATTGTTTATTGAACGTTAAAACGCATACACCTATTCGAATTGAACTCCTAAAAAAAGGTATGAACCTGAAAATGAACAAAATAGGGCCCCTTTAAATGAGACTGAGCTTTGTGTCTACCTCTCAAAATCTCCTCAGGAGAAATAGTGACATATCGTCACACCTTTGTCTTATACTGAGCAGTAAAAAAGATCTCAGAATTATTTCTATAGTCTCATTTGTATCTCCAAGTATTTATGCCAAGTATTTTTAGCTCAATCAAAGCTCATCCAAGTATCAAAATACAGTTCTCTTTTACTTCCCTTATTTTGCTTCTAAGAGGCCTTTAGGATCAAGAAGTCAGAAGCAAACGAGCACAAATGAGACAAGATTAAGAACTAATTTGTTGCTCTTGTCAATGACACATAATTTTTCCTCTGGGACACAATCAAATATGGCATGTTGGAATGGTTCCCCCAATAACGGGTATTGGGCAGAGTGGAGCAGGGGGAATCACATGATTTGGCTTACCAATCGGCTGGCAAGTATGTTCTACAGTCATGTACCACATCAGCTTTCATTCCAGGCCAAAAGAAGTGTTTAAGGACAGATTTTGTGATTCTTGTAACCCCCAGATAACCAGACCACTCATTGTCATGGGCCAATTCTAAAACGTGCGCACGATACTCAAAAGACATTACCAACTGGTACACTGAACCCCAATCCATTTCTTCCTGAACCTGAGGACACCATTCACGCACCAACATCCCCTGGTTCAAAATGTAGGCTATAGACTTTCTTCCCACTGCCTCAGGAGCGACGGCTAAGTCAAAATACTTTACCTGGGACAGGTCAGCCCTTTGGGCTGCTACCAGTCGTTCCCGATTGACAGGCTTTTTAAGCACTTTAGTACTCAAAGAGTGGAAGGTCACAGGGTGAGAGCTTCCAGCACTCTGGGAGACACTTACAACGTCAGACTGAAATAGGAATTTCATCAGTGAGAAACATGGGACCCAGGACAAAGTCAGCTAAATCAATGTTCCCACTTGCTTTACGTGCTTGAGCTGAGTTACCACACAGGCTGGGAAAGTGCTAGGAAATGACTGTGCCAGACTATCAGGCTCTAGCTCATTATCTGGCTGGTCCAGAACCTCCAGCACCAGGGTCACCCTGCCTTCTGCTAAATCATTACCCATGATAAAGGCAACTCCATTTATTGACAGCGTGGCATGAATTCCCACTTTGAAAAATCTAATTGAGATTTCACATGTACTCTGTGCAAAGTCACCAAACATACCGCATCTCTATTCCTTGCACAATCACATTAGACCCACACAAGGTCAGATCAGATAGGGTAAAATGTCAGCGGACTGCACAGCTGCTGCTGGTCATTGAAATGTCCCGTAACAGAGACTAGACCTTTAAAAAGGAACGAGCTATAACGCGGGTCAGGCTTATTCTTTATGAACAACGCACTCGAAATACGTTCCAAAACTGATTTAACCAAAGCAACCCCCTTGGGCGGGGGTGATCCCTGTGGATTTTTACGCTGAAGGGTGATGTAATCAGAAATAATATGTCCTGCTTTATGGCAATAGTAACACACCCGCTAGCTATTTCAAGGTGGGGAATTTTAGCAACCGAGTTTGGGAATACTGTGCAAGAGGAGCCTTTTCACTGCGCGTAGGCACAAACTCATCTGCTAGCTTCCGCTTTATAGACACTTTCTGCTCATTTAAGTAGACTACTATGCTTTCAGACAGACAATTCTTAAATTCCTCCAACAACAGTAACTCCCTGAGAATGTTATACGCCGTAGACTTGCTGGCTGGACACCGCCTGTCAAACAGACTACCTTTCTTGTGGCAAACTCATCAAAAGTTTGACCCGAAGGTTTCCAATGATTTCTGTCTGTAGGGTTCTGGAACGAGCTCATACGCTCGTAAGACAGCCATCTTCACTGTCATACTGGATACTTTCCTCTAAAGATAGTGTAGCAACTACCTCCTGTGCTTTCACAGTTTACTTGCAATTTAACATTATTGCCCAGACCTCTTTCGGCCACCGGAGCAAAACAGCATTGCGCTGAAAAGCACTAACGCCCTGTTCACAATTCGTCCGTTGCGCTGGTCCATTGCGCTGGAATAATGCAATGTCACGTCCGTTACGACGTGCGTTTAGTCCAAACTCAACGCAAGAAAGACAACAATGGAGGAGTCTGTGATTTTGGCGGTTTCGGGGCATCCTTGTCTTTTTGACAAATCTTCGGATTGCTACCGCAACCAATCGATGAGAGCGGCAGCTTGGTTAGCGGTAGCAGCCATGTTGGAATGGAAGGTAACGTTTTAAGTTATTTTGGAGGGTCAACAAAAATACGTTTTAAATTTTTTTTTATTCATATTATAAGGTTAAAATATTAGTAACTTAAACTATTACACTATTTAGACATTTAAGTTACTTGTAACGATAATACAACAAGAAACATTATGAGTTGAATGAGCAA
>JAVQIZ010174121.1:0-24556 GCA_036023535.2 Galaxias brevipinnis | reverse complement strand
GTTTGACCAGAACACCGGCAATGATTGGCTGTTCCTTTGTGGTGGACAGAGAATACTTTGGAGAGATTGGCCTGCTGGATCCCGGGATGGAGGTCTACGGGGGAGAGAACATTGAGCTTGGCATGCGGGTGAGTACCACTCGCATTATTTGTTCTCTTGAAAACACATTCACAGCGGGGAAAATCACTTTGACACACTTGAATGTACATATCTCTTTCAAGAACAGTTTTATAAAATGCTATGATAAGCAGAAAGTAATATGCTGTGCGAGAGTTGCTGCAGGGAAAGTTGGGTTTTTTTAATGAGCCATTCAGCTTAAGCTACTGATTTTATGGTGATTTCAAGGCGGTAAGACTAATGTAGTGAAATACAACAGCCTAATTACAATCCAATATTAGGTAGGATAATACTCAGATGAATAGTCCCAGTGGAAATGATTTATGAAATGAAGTCCCCTTATGTTGCCTTGCCTTAGGGCTACAGCTCAAGATACTACACCCAGAGGCGTCAACAAAGCCATGTTTAAACTTTACAAAGTTACACTTTCATAGATGGGAAGTCTTAATGCAAATCTTCCACCATCCCAAAGGCTTTAAGGCCGGTGTGCGGAAAATGTAAATCTTTTTTTCAGCTGCTTTGAGTCGCATTTAACGCTTCAAGTGAGCGAAGGCTTGCTGAAGAATTGGTAAGCGTTTCAATTCTGAGAATGTTTCTCTGTAGCCAAGTGGAACCGGTGTGAATCTAAACTCACTCCTGGCTTATTGGAATGAGAAATGCTTGAAAGAGCCCCTCCTTCATTAAACGTCCAGAAGTCACAAAATCTGGAGCTGGTGGAATAGGGGGGCCCTCAGCAGTCTCTTCTTAAATTTGAAATAGCACTTGAGAGGCAGCTTGTGTATAGATCTCTAGATATCTAGCACCTGGTGAAGTTGAGGACCATTGTACAGCCCTCATTGTTTCGCATGGAGCAAAGTAGCTGTCACCCATTGTCACGTTCATAGGCACACTCCCAGGCAATAATGTTCTCCTCATGCCTACAATGCTTATTTCATCATAACCGGTGAGCAATTGGACATTATATTGCATTGCGTGCCAGTGGCCAACTGCCCTCCCCAAGGTTAAATAGTATTTATTATGCAGTATGCTTGAGTATAACAAACCATGTAGGGGAGTGGAAAGCAGTTCGCTAAAGAATATGAAGCATCGTTAAAAGGGACCATAATGTAAGATTTGGAATATGTTTTTATCTTGCATTGTTTTATCACTCAGCGGGACTGTACCGACAACATGAAAAAGTGAAATCTATGCCTTGTGTGTTGTCAGAGGTGAACAAGAGAAAATGCACTTAAACCCTATTTTACAAGCTGTTCTGAATCACAGCAATTTGTGATGTAGAAAATGTAAGTCAATCTAATTGATCAATCACGGACTCAGTCTAGAATAAAGTAAGGTCGAACTACTCCAGCAGCAGCCATGACAACAGCGGATTGTTACTATCCCTTGCCAATAACATTACTCTGCTAATGAAAATTAATGAGCAATTGGCGTAAACTCGTCATCACCACTGAAAACGGCATGTTGGAAGGGAAGAAAGAGGCACCCTAGAAGAATAAAAAAATATATACAATGAAATTTGTTTTAGTGTTAAAATATTTTTAAATGTGCTTCATAGACACTATGATTGTCTCCATTAGGGGCCCTTTAAGTGATTTGATTGAGTAAAAACTATCAATCTTTGTGCCTTATATGATTACTTTCTGTTAATTCATGTCAGATTCATACAGGCTCTTGGATTTTCACAATAATACATCTCATTTTAACCATTTTTTTAACTGAATAAAAAATCATCACCAACGTACAAATTACTATGTATATATCTTACACTAGGGTGTCCTGAATACAATTCAGTTCTGTGGTCTAAAATGAAACACACATCCACAAAAAGAGCTATTCAGCAAATATAGAAAAAACAACTGGCCAGGAATAGCCTGTTGTCAACAGTGGGCTGTAGATGCGCATAGTGTGCAGCTGCTAATGGAATGGAGATGGGCTTCTCAGTTGCGGGGCGCAATTATTCTTTCAAGGCAGTTTGGACTGAGGCAAACCATTCTGAGCCAGGCGGAGAAGTTGCCATTTGGGATTCGCTTGATTGACAGGTACATGTTGAACAATTAGCCCGAGCAGCTTTCAATAGTGGGTAGCCCAGAACCATTTTACCATGGGGGGTTGATGAAAGGCATTGTGTGCTGAGAAAGATTAGCAGATTTTTTAAATGGACTGTGCATTTGGTCTTCTGTGAATTAGAGCACTGTGGCACAGGCCTCTTTATGTGGAAAGGCGAGCACATGGCGTTTGGCCTTTTTAGCACAGGCTGTGCCATGTGTTTGTCGGTTGATTGTTGATCTATGGCATGCATGGAAGAGAAAGAAACAAAGCATGCCCAGAAGTAACCTTTCACTGCAGTTTATGTATTATTCTTTTCATGCTCAAAATTATTTACAGTAAAATGACTGTGGATAGTTAGAGAGATAGTAATACTAAACCTAGCTGCACACGAGTCAGTCTTGCACACATGAAAAAGGCACAAGTATTGGTCTTCTGGCAGTTTGACGCACTCTCTGCTGTTGATATATATTTGATATATATTTGATACATGTAAAGACAGATTTCACTGTAGCTTTTGCAACAGCTGATGCCATTCATGAGGTTATCTTTTCTTTCAGGTTGTTCTTTTTATCCATTTATATATCTTCATTAGCTTTTCACAGATTAATTGAGCTTGGTTTCTGTTCAAAATCTCCTTCAGCTAAGCAATCAAAATAAAAGTTATCGGTTTTGTCAAAGTGGTGACACGTACATTAGATTTGATTTTAAAACCTTGTTCATACCCTAAAACGTCAGAGATACCATTTCTTACCAACAGGCTGTGTATGCCGATTCGGGAAAATGGCGAGCAATAGAACGAATGAATTCTGCCAGAGGTGTCAATACCCATTTATTGCATCATACACCCCCCATCTCTGGCTGACTCTTTGCTGATAAAGCATCTCTCGAGACCACAACAGTGCCTTTCATTCTCTCTTCCCCCCAGGCATGAACTTTGTACTGTGGCAACTCTATATTCTCTTCTAAATCCATAGAGGATCTATCAAAGGTTAACTGACTTTACTGTCCACTGGTCAATAATGTCAGAATCCAATAAAGACTATAAGGTGTCTGTTTTGGGTCAAAATTCAGACTCTGACAAGTTTTACCCGCATTGAATTCAATTCTCTTCTAGTTTTACTAATCTTTTCCAACATCATTCCATATAAACCCTTTTCAATTTCAAATAAACTCTACTCAGACTGCTAAAAGTCCCTTCTCTGTGGCCACCTGGGCACTGCCTCCAGGCATCTGTTCATAATCTCTACACGGTGTGGTGTATCCAGCCAATTAAACCCTAACTTCACCATGATATATCAGCAGGGAGTGGGAGATAATTAACCTCTGCTGGTTCCTCCTACTGAAGGTAAAAACACTCCCCACACTGGGTCTTTCCATGGGAAGTTTCAACAGAAGGCTGGACCTTCATTGGCTGTTCATGTGAACACGGTGGTATGTGTAGTGTTGTGAAACGCCTCACACAGTTCAGTCTGGTATACAAGTGACACTTCTTTCTCTTTGTTGAGATCCGGCACTGAACTTAGCTAGGACACAGAACAGATGGGGCTCACAGATACCTGAGAAGTACTTTTCTTTGGCGGAGGTACTTTCCTTTTGTGGAGGTACTTTCCTTTTTCTGGAGGTTTATGTCTGGCGACGAGGGAAAGGCAAGAGTCATCCGGCTCTTTAATACATTAACACTTTGCACATCCGTGAGACCGTCAGGGTTTGATTTGCTCCCCACCTACCCGCAGCAAACGCAGTGACCTTGTCAAGGGCGGCAGTGTCGTTAGGAGCCCACTTTCAGCATCAGCCATCTGTGGTCACTGGTCATTCCAGCCGCTGCTAAATCACCACCATGGCCATGTCCATCAGGCAGCAAATGACTTGGTGGCCCACCATATGGGAGCACATTCCAACCGAGTCATTCCAAAGATGGGAAAAACCTTTAGCCATAAAGGAATTGTCACACTTATACATCAGGGAGAAACGATCAAACTGATTTGAATGCGTTAGGCCAAAGAGAATGTAAGAAACATTATTGTCGAAACGAACTGTATCAAATCTATGGCCACCTGAATCTGCACCTCGCGTGCAAGTCTTCTTTGTTTGTACATAGTCGATTCCTTCCTTGAGTACCCTGCATAAAGCGATGACTAGGGAGGAGGGATCTACCCATTGTTGATGCACACAGTGTAAAGGTAACAAAAGGGCAGAGCATTCTATATTGATCAGACATTTGTCTTTTTCAATCCATGCATTATTTAGAGGGGCTGAATCAATCTGGCGTGGCTTAATGGACTGAGAGTTATTTACCTCATGGTTCATAGCTGTGTGTTTGAGCTCAAACTGTCTCCAACAGCCAAGTGGGAATAGATACACCGTGAAAGATATGTTACTGAGCGTTATTTGCAGATTTTTAGTCAACATTTGAGGTTGACCTAAGCTTAAAGCAGTGATGCACTGCAAGCAGACGTACATCCCTTCTTCAACAACCTTGTATCATATGTACAGTGCATAAACAGCCATTGTATTCCTTTTCATTGATGGATACACACTATCTTTTTAAACCATAGCGTACTGTATTTATGTTGCGTATCAAGTGTCAGTGAACATAGATAGCTAATTCAAACCAGGCTTATATTGTCGTATATTGTTGTTTTATGGGAATAGCGTTACAGTAATTTCTCAGTATTTAAAGCCACCACAGATTGTGCTGTTCTGAAAGGAAATTCCTCCCCCTAACAACAGCATGCAGCTTTCTTCCAAGTCATTCAAAGTCCCAGAGTGGCTTTTGGAGAATGTCATGGTTACATGGGCAACAAGTAATTAGGCCAAACTTGCCAACCCACCTTGTTTTCTGCCCAAGTCATAAACTTCATTAAATACCTCCTTCAACGTCTGACTTTGCTTTCCTCACCTATCTTTAAGCACACATGGACAAGGCAATTATGATAATTTCAAACATATTGTGCGTTTCACCTGCTTTGGTTTCAGAGATAATTATGGGTAGAAGCTGAAGCTAATTAGCATCCCACTCTCTCCGCGGAGGGCAACTCCAGGAAAGAAAATTCACTTCAAGAAGTGTAAATGCGTCATTGGATGGCCGTGTTTGCTTAATACAAATTATTCCTCTGTTTGCTGAATTGAGGAGGTCGCTTGCAAAACCTGCTAAGTCAGAAAGGTAGATTTTGTGTCGCAATTTTTACTGACTTATTTTAAGTGGGATGTCACCTTATAGCGTCATTGCGGGGGAATAACTTTTTTTATTAATAAGTGACTTAGCAGGCTTTGAAAGAGGCCTCCTCAATTGATGCTTAACCATCAACCATCACCATTACCATCTTGGACATCCTTTGACCAAAAAATAAAGTAATTTCACCACACCTCAAACAACGCTGAAACATGTTAAACTATCACAGTAGAACACATCAATTGGCCACAAATTTCAGAGTCGTCTCGACCCACCCGTCAGACCAGACAGAGTCCTATTGAATGGGGTGGACAGTAGACAGGGTTATAGAAGCATTTCTCAACTCAACGTCCTGACATGAACTTTGTGTTCGGTGGATGCGGTATATGTGTGGAGGGAGGAGGCAGGCCCCAGAGAGGGGCTAATATCCAGCTCTGCAGAGAGCTTTCAGCTCCTTCAGCTTTCACCCATCCGTCATTATAGGAGGAAGCTAAAAGGAGAGGGGAGGGGGAGAGAGTGGCACCACCAGTTCCTGCCTGCCTGGCTGGCTGGATGGATGGATGGCTGGCTGAAACAAATTATGATGCTGCCTTTGTAGCCCCCTTTTGTTATTCTAGTCACTCGCACAACAGCTTAAGAGACGGACAGGCTAATTCAGAATGTTAACCATGGGATCCTCATATTCCTATTTTCACTGATGAGAATGCTAAAAGCTATGGCAATGACCCTTTCAGACAATACACTGATTTAAATACCAGTCTGTCCTTTGCAGTTGTGTGTTTCTCATACTTAGTCTTGCTGTCAATTCCTGTTCCTATTAACAGTCGGATAGGATTTTCTTTTTCTTCGAGATCCTACTAGTTCTCTGATAGCTTGGCAGGTGTCAACATGCACGATGGAACGTTTAAATTAAATCAATCTTCCTGCTGTCACACTGTCTGGATGAATTAAAGAATGCAGACTTGACAGCTATCTTTGACATCACAGCTGCGGATTGATGAGAAAGATAGTACGCAGTCAAAAAAGGTTATTGTGCTTTTAATCATAATTTTTAGGTTGACTATTTCTTTGAAATGGGCCACATCTTTGATGTATAATGTTACAAAGACATGTTCCTTGGGCACCAATGGTCCAGGGCCAAGAGTCTCAATTAAAGACAGAGAAACTAAAAATATCCACAGACACAACTGAACTTACAGCACTCATTATCTCAAGTGGATAGAAAATAAAGGGTGTGACTCTCTCTTATTACTTGTGAAGATTTTTGTTCCTGTGATGGTAATCTCCTATCAAGTTTAATTTCCGATTAAAGATTCACCTGGCTTTGTCCTATTTGGGATGACCCCTTTTTAATTCACTTTTATCTGTTGTGGGGCTCAATATGGCTTTGACATTCGTATTGTAGCATCTTACAGGTCACATGCCCTGCAGTAGTGTCTGACCAAATAGTAAGTCCGGACCTTGTACCGATGAGTCATTGGGGCTGTAGTTCCTTTTCTGTATTGGGACGAATTATATCATGGATTTAATTAATGAAAATATGCTTAGTCAGTTATGTCAATTGAAAAGGCTGTCCTAATATTACAGAGTGGAAACCCAAATTGCAATGGTTGACTATTTGAAAAAAAAAAATTTTGTTCCGCTATCAATGTGATTTTGTATTCCAGTAAAAAATATCAATAATCGTATTTGTGTGATACTACAGTCAGTTCAGTCTAACGACATATTAATTTCTGATGTGTTGACAAGGTTGTAACGAGTATATTAGCCTAAACTAAACAATCATTATATTGGTCGAGGGAGAACACGTGTGTTTCCTCCAAGTATTGAAAAGACACATCTGCATATAGGAACACAAATGTCTACTTTTTTCATGCAGTGGCTAAGAACACAAAAACAAACTAGCCTTTGGTGTCTCAGAAAGGCACATGCTATCTCTTTGCTGACCGAGCCTTCACTCTGACCCTTCCCTCACGTCCAAGCAGCAGCCCAAACTTTATAACCCATATTTAACCCTTACGCAGTCAGTTTGTCAAATGCAAGACAAGGGGAGAAAATGTGTCTTTACCTCTTGCATGCTACCACTAGGGATGCTTACACATCTACAGCACTGCCCCACTTTGCAGATCAAACCACAACCTAGTTCTCCTCTGGTTCTAGAAGCCTCTTGTTCAATGACACCAGAACAGTGAGAAGATGGTCCCCAGAGGCTAATGAGGAGCCGCCAGGGGAGTGCTCTGGAAAGCACAACCGAGAAGATTTGGGTTGACTGGATAATCTGCCAATCATAGCAACTTCAGTTTTGACAGTGTCATTGCCTCTGAGTCTGCAAGCTACTCTCCCCAAAAACCAGCCCTGAATCACCAGGGACCTGAAGGACCTCCTTAATCAAAAGACCAGAGCCTTTGGGGATACTGATATGTGGGGAGTAAAAAATGTGCAGAGAGAGCTGGATGAGAGCATCAGGGGCCAAGGACTTGTGTGGATAAAAGAAAAAAGGGTGTGGGAACAACTAGAGTATCACCGTGTAGAACCCTAACCACAGCTTGGTGACCGAGGGTTCAGCTACTCACTAATACAGAGCGTGCTTCTATTTGGACACGGAACATTAGAACTTCAAAACTGATAAGTAAAGCTGGAATTTGGACTCTCTGGAGGCAGTGGGGAAACGTCGATAATTTTTTAAACCACTGATTATCCTGGACCATGACTCACATCCTTTGCATGCCACTCTGACTTAACTGAAGAACACTCTCCACAAAAGACTAGTCCAACTTCCCTGCTCCAAACCACACTGAAATAATCCTACTTTTTAATGTATACTTGTAAATAAGCTCAGTATATATTTTTTTATTTGCTCAGGGCACCTGTATAAATTATGCACGCTTCAACCACTTCAACTGCTCCTGTGGCAATGTCCCCTCTTACCTCAGAGATTTAATCACACCTCACAGACCCTTCCGCTGTCTCAGGTCTGGGGACTGCCTGCTTCTCCTTACCCCCGAAACCAAGCTCTGCTCCATGGGCGACCGTGCGTTCAGTGCTGTAGCCCCCCGTCTGTGGAATGCCCTCGCAGACTACCGGAGGCTGCCAATGACTCTTATCATATTTTGCAGCAGGCCTAACAACTTTCTATTTTAGAATGTCTTCTGGCTGTGTTTTTATGTTATTTTGTTATTTTATTTCACATTTTTTCATTACAAATTAAATATAGTTTTATTCTACTTCATCTTTGACTAACCCAATATATATTATATAATCAGTTTTATTTTTGTCTATTTAAATTTTTTTTTACTTAGCCAATAAGCATGCATGTATATTAGTGTGGTTGTCAATAAAATAAAGCTTCAAACTTTTGACCCTCGCAAGTAAATCCCCCAAATAAAAAGACACTTCCCCAAAAAAGAGGTTGTAGGTTGTAGCTATCAAGGGAGATGGTTCGAGGTCGTGCCGGAGTCTATTACCCTTGGCTTAGCCATGCATATCAAATAAGTAAAAAACATTGAGATGAACTCTGCCTGACCCGAGGCCACTGCTCCTGTCACTCCAGGGGAGTGGAGGGGTGCAGCAGTAGCTCCGGGACAATTTTCCACCCTGTCTGTCAAATAAGTCAGCTGCCAAGGCCAGACGAGTCGGAATATTAAGTCTGTGTGACCTCCGGCAGCTTCTGGATCCCCTCAAGCTGTGGCCCAGAGTGCAGGGACTGGGCTCTGTCCCCCTCCTCCTCTTCTTTCTGTCCCCAACACTGGTGTGGAAAGGGCAACAACGGTAGAATCTGAAACTTCACTGCCCGACACCCGTTTTGAGTCTTTGTGAATTGTAAAGACGTTGAAGTCTGTAGAATGGTTTAAAAAAAAGCGTAGTGTATGTCTGCCACTCCATTCAGATATTTCATTGCAAATTTTGTGAGGCAAGGCAATTTCTAATACCATAGAACTCCGTGTGTTGGTATTGATTGCCCACTGTACAACAGCGATAGATGTAGTCTCTTTACGGCTTTTAAAAGTTTCTTTTATATTATTGACATTTTCTAAACCCTTATTGAGCGTGTCACCCAGATGGCCATGTGCCCCAATCAACCTACAGTTGGTACCGACTGAATGTGCAATAATTTACTTCATCAAGGTGAATGGGCTACATTGGGTGAATACTGTTCTTTGGGACTGTAGACCCCTGTCTTACTAGAGGTCAGGAACAGACTGATTGACCTTTAGTGAACATTCAGTGTGGTACAGTATGGAAAGAGACTGTACAGATAATGTTTTAAGCAATCATTTATCCATAGATTTTTCCAATGGAAAACCCTCACTATTTTTTCATGACCGTAATTACAGTGGCGGTGCCTTTGCATCGTTCCCCTGTGGTGAATATCACTGCAAGTTGGTATGCTGTAGTAAATCTTCTGAGGTAGAAACTTGGAGTCCTTTTTAACGCATACACCTCCATGTTAACTTAGCTGGAAAGATGATCACACCTTCAGATCAATGATTTGCTATGCAAGGCCAGGTTCTGCCGGCGTGACCCTAATGTGTTTTCCAGCAAAGTGCTGGGGCAATCATAGCATCATCGTTAAGCCTTTTGTGTTTTCCGAAAGGGAAATAACCGATTTGGTCTGATTTGTTTTGCTAATGCCTTGGCTGCAGCCCTGAGAAGATAGGGGGCGGGAAGCAGCTCCGATAAGGACCGCCTGGAGCGTGACACACATACTCAATCCAGCCGTCCGCCTGACGCCACCTGTCTTCTCCTTGAATCCACTGTGATCCGTGCGACACCAGCGCGACGGGAAGAAGGTCATGTTGTCGCTGGCAACACTCAAAGGCGAGGCCAAACTCCGATCAGACAGACAAGGTTCTCTGTTGTTGTTGCTGTTTCATCAAGGAAAACATGCATCCACCTCCTCGCGTGCCTTCTTACAGAATCTGTCTGCTCTGATGAGCCCTTCAATATGTAATTAATGTTTGGCAACATCTTCACATGTTGTATACACATCACAACACACTGACACAAAAACATTTCTGAGAAGGCACACACACACACACTGATTGTAGACAAAGATAGCAATGTCGATCAAAGGTAAATAGACACGATTGAAGGCACACATATGTGCTTTAGAAAGGCTCTCTAGATCTCCCATAGGCAAACAAGGCTCGACTTGTTTGAATGTGCAATTCCGTCTTCGAAATCTGCCAGGCTTTCCTATGGGCTTTAAGAGAGAACACAGCAAAAGGAATGACTGTTTCTAGAACAGCGATAATAGGCAGTGCCGCAAGGATGAATTCCTCCCTCCCTTACTCAAGCTATAGGTTGTTATCTGTAACATCCCTGCTGTGGTTCAATAGATCATTATGGTAGTGGATACTGTGGGAGAACAAAAACACATTGACATGCTACATTATCAATTACACATACACACAGAAGCAATTTCACTTTAACGGATAAAACATGTAGAATAACAAGCCAATGTAAAGGAAAACTTATTGTCGAACTGTCCAGCTAGTCAGTGTCTAGCTAGGAGTATTGACACTGTCTTCTCAACTGTGTAATACCACAGTGCTTTTGTTGTTCATATCCAAGTGCAATGGCAGTCAAGCTTTCTTTGTCATTTCATTGACATGCTGGAGGAAGTCTACTGGCATATGGGGATCAGAGAAGCCACTTTATGTTGCCAGTTAGTTATGAACTCTCTGGAAACCATTGTTGGCAAAATAGTGATCTACAATTAGCTTTTTCCGCTGGACAAGGTATACCGGTGTTTGCCATCACACTCAAACAACCATGCAGGCCCACACGCTATACACACACACACACACACTTTCTTTCGTTCTAATCCACTTACAACCTCACCCACTACAAACCCCCAACCCACCATTACCATGTCAACACACACACACACACACACACACACACACACACACACACACACACATACACACGCTATGGACATGCAATCTACTCAAGAAAACTCATAGAATCCACTGTCCTTGGGAATTTTAAACTGAATATTATGAGTGAGTGAATGAGCCCTGATTCTCAATGTACAGAATAACAACAACAAAAATATTTACGATTGCAGAAACCATGACCTGACTCACAATAAACACTGTGCATTGCATTAACTATAGAAGATCAGTTAACAAAGTGTCATAAAAAAATCTGTGCTTTCTGAGCCTAGGGTCTCTCTATGAATCATGGGTGTTGAAGATAAGCGAGAGCAAGCAGTCACTTGCAGCAGAAAGTGGAGGGTTCAAGACACGAGCAACAATAAATAACACAAAAATGGCGCAGACTAGTACTAATAAAAACAAAAGAGCGCCAAATGCTTCTGACACCTGCACGACCGCTCAATTAAACACACTCTTGTGTTACGGCACATGTAAATTATGATAATAGGGACTGTGTAAATATTTGATGCTTCTCATTACCATGTGCGTGGCACAATTTGCCATATGGCTGGGGGCTTCAGTGACTCCAACATCTTGTTTCTGAGAGGTTTTTGCAGACGTACAAATCAGCACAGGCTTACACATCTTATTTACGATATTTGATTTGACTTTTTATTTTGTGGGCTAATTACTTAACAGGTTGTAACAGAGCCAATATAAAAAGTTGATACACTAAATGATGACACTATATAGGTTGGACTTTACTGTTTCCAATTCAAGCTAATGAAGGTCACATGTCATAATAGTCATCTGTATTTAACAAGGGAGGTCAACTAATATCCAACAATTAATTTTTTTAACTATGTGATAATGTTTGTTACCCAGAGCTATAAGCAACCTCATATGCATAGCATGAATAATTCTCCAATGACATTTTCAGTTTATTGTGTCTATGATGTCCTGTTGTCACTAGTAGTTATCATCACGGATTCATCTCATACCTTATACTCAAGAAAAGTGTCTCTATAAAGATAGTCTAAGGACTATGTTAGCCTGTTCCGCAGTGAATTCCACTGCCTTAGCTCATATCTGAACTGACTGTATGTTTCAGCAAGAGAACCATCCTTTAATACCCAGCAGGGGGGAAAGTTGGGGGTTTAGAGAAATGTTGTTTGTTTGACACGTATGTGACGCATTGTGGTGCTTGACATTGAGAGACTGGCAGGGGGCAGTGGCTCTGCAGTCTGTCGACGAGAATTTACCATATGCTGTCCCTAATGTCATTTTACTGGACAACTTCTGTGCAGGGCACTCGTCAAAATGTGCATACTGTATATCTGGCGTGAGTTGTTAATTTCACACTTGGGGTCAAATTATTTTCCTGTTCCCAGGGAAATCACTCTCCCTAACCACAGCTGCCTGGCACGATGTTTTTCACCTGGAGTCGCTTAAACTTGAGTGCTGCTGCTTCCCCTTAGCCCCTGCTCAATCAATACTTTTTTTGCAGCGATGGGCGTTTTTTTTGTGCAATGACATGCATCATCCTTTGGCCTATCTTTATACATTAGCCTTACGCTCACGTAGGCACTATACAACACTTGTTTGGTATTAAGGCTTTCTGGTGTGTCACACGCAGCTCACCGGGGACACTCATATTTATAGGCCACTCTCTAACTGAGTCATTTATCATGTGCTTTTTCCCCTGGCTTCAGCAGAAAATAATGGACCTCAGCACCTAATTGCTGCATCAAGCAAACGCGGGCCCTGACATGGCTAAACAATGGGCCAGCTAACAAAGGCACTTGGTTTGACGCTACAAATTTTTAGGGACAATAAAATAGATTATTTTAGCAATCAAGTGTTGGGAACTATTGGGAAGGAAAGGTTGCAGTGGCAGAACAGAACTGAACTGTAAACCTAACAACTTAAGTAGGTGCATATGTGGTCGTCCATTTTTTTTAAATGGTTTTGAAAGTACCTTGGTGATAAACCTCTAGATCTGACTGAAACAAAACTTGATCACTCTGAATTATAATACCCATTAGGCTGCTGATTCCGCTGAGTTTCATTGTGGTACTGGGAAAACACGGTGAAAAGAAAAGCTTGGCATGCTGAGAGTGCACCATTTGTTTTCTTGCCATGCTTACATCTGTCCACGGCTTTGTCCATGCTGCAGGTGTGGCAGTGCGGCGGCAGCATGGAGGTGCTGCCCTGTGCCCGCGTGGCCCACATCGAGCGCACCAAGAAGCCCTACAACAACGACATCGACTACTATGCCAAGCGCAACGCTCTGCGCGCCGCCGAGGTCTGGATGGACGAGTACAAGTCCCACGTCTACATGGCCTGGAACATCCCCATGAATGCAAGTCCTACCCCTTTCCAGCCTATGGCTCCATCTATCACACTCTCTCTCTCTCGGCATCTCCCTTTCAGCTCATTTAGCGTGTTGTTCATTCCGACAAGCATTCTGTGCCTCTAGAGGCCAAAGTCTAAGGAAATTCAGAATTCAAATTTCATCCCACTCGACCTTCAGACTGGCGGGCTGCGGCGTCTCGCTCTGAGTAGCGAGAGAGACAAGAGTAACCGCTGAGTTAAAGAGGGGGGCCTTGCGCCTAATCAGACATCACTTTCATACGTATCAGTTTAGCCGTAATTGCTTTCAAGGGCCTTTTCAAAAAGCAGGCAATATAATAAACAGCTATTTTCCTTATTAAAACAAGGTTAACGTGGAATGCTAATGGCATCGACTGGCCCTGTAGCTCTGTAAGAGAACATTAGCGGGGACGCATGGCCTCAAAGAGCTCTTGAAAGGCAGCCTAGCGTAGATAATGGTATTATACCAGTGTTGTCAATAAAAAACAAATGAAGAGTGTACATGAGGTTTTTCCTGTACAGGGGAAACGGACACAGGTTAATAATGCTAATGTTACAGGCATTCCAGCTAGTCGCTTAATCTAGCAGAAGGCTCGTTCTGCGAGGGACATTGGACGCAGGGCGAAAGCAGCCCACTGGGAAACCGTCTCCGACACCACAGAGCAGCGTGGCGGCCTCTGACAAAGTAGCCAATCGGCCGACAACCCTGGCCCCATGTAATTACAAACGTGCCACTATATTTTGTTCCAGTCCTGTGGTGCTGAGTGGATTTATGTGCATGGCAAACACCGAACGAAAGAACTAATCTGTCTCTCATTTCCCCCTACTCGAAAGCGCAGAGTCGTGTTATTGGCCAGAGGTGCCTGCGGAGAGCAGAATTACTTTGGTCAGGAAGCTGCGCTTTGTGATTCACCACAGTAGCCAGGCCCAGACCAAGCGCTCCGGCAACAAGAGTTATTTCACAGCCTTAAAGGCAGCAGACAGTCCTGGGCTGATAATTATTATTCAATGGTGTTGAGAAATACTGCTCGGATCACTAGTCGACCAACGTCATAGTCGGAAAGGCCAGCCACGTATTGAAATAGTCCACTTGTACGGCTTTGGAACAGTGAATCGGTTAATGAAGGGAAATTGTATGTGCCTGTGCATACACATGTGACCCCATGTGTGTGTGGGTGTGGGTGTGTGTGTGTGTGTGGGTGTGGGTGTGTGGGTGTGGGTGTGTGTGTGTGTGGGTGTGGGGGGGGGGGCTTCTGTGTGCACCAGGCCTCTGTCGCAGTCATTAGGCGTCCCCCCATCCATCAGGGAAACCACCTACACGTCGTCAGCAGGGCCGTGAGGCCTCATAATTAAGCAGCTGATTAGAATTTGCTCGACGTAGCATCATGTCTAATGAAGGAACAACGAGGGTGCTGCCTGACAGCCGCCATCCATCCATCTTCTCCACCCGACACTCTCTCACTCTTAACTGGCCCCCTTTCTGAGTTCCCACGCACTGTGATTACCCCCCCCCCCTCCCCTTTTATTATGTCTAACCAGCCCTGTCACCAAGTGTCACAATGTAAATGTACTATTCCACCGCGGTTTCGACAGAACCCAGGCGTGGACTTTGGGGATGTGTCCGAGCGGCTGGCCTTGAGGAAGAGGCTGCAGTGTCGAAGCTTCCGCTGGTACCTGGAGAACGTCTACCCCGAGATGCGGATCTACAACAACACCATCACCTATGGAGAGGTAAACTGTTCATTTTTTACCACAATTGGATCAGTGGATATACATTGCTTTAGTATTAATGGCGGATTATTCAGGGCAGTGGTTCTAATTCCAGTACAGGTAAGATGTAAATAGATACATTGATGCTGATAATTTGATTCTACAGATGATCAAGCATGAGAGATGATTCCTTTATGAACATAATATCAAGATTTCCATTTTTCATGCTGCTGCGGAACTATTTGCCTAGTTCGTGTTTCACTTAAATTCAAAGCTTGCTTTATTTCCCCTTTGCATCTCAGTCTGATTCAAATATAGGCCTGCGAAAGCTTTGGTTTATATGCATGAGCAGTGATCACATTATATGCAGTCACACACAACCGATAGTTCAGTGTATTTCAACGCTTCTGCAACTCAAAGATTAGACTTACAAACAGAAAGAAATTCATTTCAAGGTGTCATCCAAAGGTAAAGGTATCCTGTTGCGATAGCAACGGAGCACAGCCACCCCAGAGTAGATGCAATTTCCTCATAATGAGTTTTAATTAAACACTTATTAGCTTTCCATACCGACTTGATTGTTTTGGGCTCGGTTGCACATGCCGCACAGCAGAAAGCCAGCGATTATGACAAGCCCAAAAAAATGAAGCGTGTGAGTCAGACAGCAATTGGCATCACAGGCAAAATGTGCCTTTTTACCCTGTGGAGGGTAAGAAAGGCGAGGAAAAGAAAATCGATAAGTTCTTCAAATGTGCATTCATCTCGGTAACCTCGAGAATCATCAGGATCTTTGAGGCCGCGTTCCCCTCCTGGTCTTTTACGGCGGCTTGCTCCCCGTGGCCTGGCACCTCACTAATGGATTCCTCCGAGCACTGCCCATTAAGGTGGCACTATTTCAAATCCCCGACAAGCGGCTGAGCAGTTACCTTGTGTTGCCATAGCTGCGGCAGCTGAAGTGAGCCTCATCTGTCATTGAGCGCCACAGCTGCAGTCGGCCACTGACCAGCCCAGCAGAGCGGAACCTCCCTGACAACACACATGATAGATATCTCAGGCACTGGAAATAGAGTGATACGCATTCTAATCGCACAGTCTAAAAAAACAGCCTCTAGCACTTACACAAGCATCTGGGCATCTGATTATTCCGGAAGGTTGTAGTGGTTTCACTAGAGGATAGCCTGTCACAGTTCAGTGTGGAATTACTACTCAAAGGAACATTGGAGCATAAGACTCTGACATTTAAACAGGTCACATCTCTTTCCAGAAAAAATGCAGTGTTATAAAAAATATATGTTTTGAAAACGTGCAGCATTTTCTTACAAAGATAGTAAACAAAGTGCTTAACAACAATTTTAACGACAATCTTTTGATCCTTTTTGGTAAAAGCTTGGTCACGTTAGGTTTTGAATCTAGACTTTGGACCAGTTAATTAAGCCCTATGGCCAGATTCTTGCTTGTAATAATAATAATGATAAAAAGTATAATAATAATAACAATAATAATACTAACTTTAATTTAAGAGTGTCTTTCAAAAAACCTAAGGACAGAAACAATTATTTAATTATTATTCTACATAAGCTGGTGCTGAAAGATTTAAAGCTTTAAAAGAGATGTCATTCTATTTAAAAATGCAGGGAGACAATTGCAAAGATATTTGTACCCGTTTAAAAACAAACCTGTGATAGACACTGGATATTGAACATGTGTTCAATCCATGTCGGACCTATTGTGAATGTTGAGGTGGAGGCCTTTTGAAGTTTTGGCTTATGTGTTACTGTGTCATATTATCCAGTGCTGCTGTCGTTGTTCTGTTATGCTAGAGAACTTCTAAGCATATTACTGCTAATAGAGTTGAGTGTATGTGTCTTGTATTCTATGCAGTGCATTCTGAAAGTATTCAGACACCTTTCATGTCTTCCACATTGTGCTATGTTACGGCCTTATTCTACAATAGATTATATATGTTTTTCCTCTTTAATTTACACAATATACCATGTTGACAAAGCAAAAACCGGTTTGCATAAATTTGTACAAATAATAAAAAAATGTTAAACGGAAATATCCCTGAAATATTCAGGCCCTTTGCCATGACACAAGTTGAGCTCAGGTGCATCCTGTTTAGATTGGCCGTCCATGTGATGTTTCTTAATTTGAGTCCACCAGTGGTAAATCGAATTGACTGGACGTGATTCTGAAAGGCACAGACCTGTATAAGGTTTATTTCAGAAAAAAACTGGAACGTAACAAAATATGGCAAAAGAGATAGTGTCTGAATGCACTATATATATACTTGTGAGAATACAATTGTGACTATTAAGGTCCCTTGATTGTAACCTGTGTTAAGTAGCACGTGTCTCACTTTTCACACTGTGGCAAAGGTTTGTCACACCCCTAAAAATCCCAAATTGTGACGGACATTAACTTAAGTTGAATCACCAGGTTGACCGTTTATACAGGGCGAACACAGGTTCTTCCCAGGTCATTGCCTTGTATTGACTTGTTTTTGTTTTTGTTAAGAGTGAAGTTTCACTTGTCATAAGGTGTAATAATCTATGTGTGGATGTGTGTGTGTGGGTGTTGTGTGTGTACGCTTGTCTGTGCAATGTGTTGCAGGTGAGAAACAGCAAGGCCAGCGGTTACTGTCTGGACCAGGGATCTGAGGAGGACGACAGAGCCATCCTCTATCCGTGTCACGGCATGTCTTCTCAGGTGTGCACAGCAATCCCATCGCACCGCCTCGTTAGCTTTAACTAGACAATCAATCAATCATCCAGAACAAATGTTCTAGGGTTGTTTTTATTTCTATGCTTGAAATCTTAGACAGAGAAGATGTCATTAGGGTGAGAGCTCCCCCTCCAAAACCTCCATCCAACATATTTTAAACGATACTGGACCACAAATGCAAGGCTGATGGGGAGGAGACTTGGATGTTGTTGTTGTGCACAGGGATCGAAAAGCTCACACCAGAGCACAAATCATGCAAATGTTATTCATTGCTGATTTTTCTTCCCTACTTGATGGCGTCTGGCATGTTTATTACCAGTGGAATGACCATAAGAATAGATTGGTGGACTGGCTCTCTTCTCTTACTTCTCCTTTGTGAGAGCTCGCTGGAGGTCCGCAAATGGAAAGCAACACAGCTACTTACAATTCTGGCCCCTGGGGAAATAGGCAAATATGAAAGTAGCTAATTAATTAGATTACAAAGATGAGTTGCCTGACCCTTCACAAATAAATTCAATTTCACTGCGCTCCTGATTTTGAAATTCCCTTATACAACATTCCTAGTCATGAAAGAAAATACATTGTTCTTATTAAATCTTCTTTCTGCATAAAATAAAAAAACATCCTCTCTTGTTCCTGTGGACCTAGGGGAAATATAAGTCAAAGACAATGGCCCACCTTTGTCCAAGAGGCTAATGCATTATACAGCAGAGCAGAGCATGGTGGAGCGAGGGGCCTACAGCCGCTGCAGCCCCCAGCCTGGTTTGGCTCCAGGCTCATACCACCAGGAATTCCAACTATGTCTGGGATCAACCCTGACTTCTCCTTGTACCACCTATGCTCAGAGGCCTTTAATCCTGCCGGGCCTCTTAAGATGGTTAGTGCTGCTTGGTTCCCACATGGGGGGCCCCAAGGCCGCTCCCCGCCCCCACATGGAAAGATGTTTTGCTGTTTCCAAAGCCTCCACTGCACCCCTGAACTGGCCCCCGCTTCCAACGGTCAGTCTAATCTCAGAGTAGCACGTTGCAGCGCCGTGGCTCTGTGGGGAGAAAGGGCCTCCAATAAGAGCCCAGGAGGATTACGGCCCTGGAGGCGGTTTACCTCCCGCTGGATATATCTCCACCACAAGACACAAACATGGCTTTATGTTTTCTGTTACAAAACGGTAAACAAAGTCATTAACAAACTTGTTAATAACTTGACCCCAAAAGTGTCTCTCCAACTTTGCAGCGCCATGAATTCAATGGAGCATCAAATGTCTTTGTTCCGGAGAGCAGGTTAATTGGCTCGGCGTAAACATTTCCTTTGCTTTAATGGTTTGTTGTGGTTTAAAGTGCATTAGGATATAAAGGCATCCTGTCTGAGTGGTAAATCCGTATTAACAGGGATTACAGAATGCCTGTATGCTGTGCCTACTCCACCTTTACACCACTTCTAAATAAGCTTATGGCTGAGTAACAAAAAAAAAACTGATTTGTCAAGTTTGTTTAAAATGTATGAAAGGAGCATGGAGAGTGAAGGAAAAATCAAATAAGTGACATTACAGTGTGGTGGAAGTGTTAGAAAGGGGCAGGGGGAGGGGCAGCATCAACTTTTATCCAGGGAAATGAGTGACTTGGCTTAGCTGGAGCAAAGCTATTTCATCCGAACAACTGTCACTTTGGGAGTCTATTCATAGTAAATCCTAAAATCAGAGTTAATAACATTTCAGCAAAGGACCTCCGTCGATTCCAAAATAGATTATTTTTAGTGTCCCTCAAACAAAACAAGAAAGCAATAGAACCATATGCTCTCTTTGGTTGTCAAATTTTAGACTCTCACTTTTTTTCTGTGAGGTGTTTCTGAAGTGAAGAACACTGCTTGAAGATATACCTGTGTGCTTTCTTCCGAAGCACAAACCCTGTCACACCCATACACACTCACAGTCATTTACTTAGAAGCAGTGACCACTAGAATAAACTCAGCTACAGTGATCAGCATATATTCTCTTCTAGTATTACTGTATTGTACGCCAACTTATCATCAGCATGGGTTCAGAGAGCTTCCGTTACATTGATCCCCCCACTCTTGCATGTAATATAGCCAGCCAACCCCGCTGGCCCCTTTATCATAGATGACAGTGGAACAATTAGGGGGGAGCAGAGTATGGCTGCTCATGTGTCTTTGTGCGTGATTGTGTGTTTGTGTGGAGCCATGACTGTATTGAAGACCCCCCTATCTTTGGCATCTCATTTCTCTGAGAGGATCAGTCCCATGAATAATAGATGTTATCTCTACTGTATCCTTACGTAATAGATACACACAGTCACAGAGCCTCTCATGTGCGGGATTAATCGGTGAGGGATCAAGTTTGGCGGGAAAATCTCTAGCATTAATAAACTATAACTCTACGAGGCGCTTTGCAGTGCAATGTCTTTGAAAGCAGGAACAATGTAAGCTGGAGAGGCATTTATAAAGTGCAATATCTCAATGCTCTTATACCAGGATGGTATCCAGAGCTCCAAGCAGCGGACTCAGTGATGTGGATGTTTGTGTTTGTAGCTCGCCAGGTATTCTACAGAGGGCCTGCTGCAGCTAGGACCATTGGGGTCGACCACCTTTCTGCCCGACACAAAATGTCTTGTAGACGATGGAAGAGGACGCACGCCCAGCCTGAAAAAATGTGACACAGTATCACGGGTTTCCCAAAGACTGTGGGACTTTACGCAGGTAAAACAAGCTGCACTTGTTACTAAATAACTTTTAAAAACTATGTTTAAACGATTGTAAAGTAAAATGTCTTTGTGCGCAGTCTTTTTATTTTTATAACACTCAGACATGCTATTTCCTCCAAGTCAACGATCTTCTTAGATAACGTGTATTCAAATTGAAAACCTCCGCAACGCCAGAATTAGACCAACAGGCATTATGTTCTTCTGAATAGTGTCTCTTTTGAGTGGGTAATAACAGTCATTGGGCAATAATAGCAACCAGTTAGTTGGGAGTTATTGTGAGCAAATGCAAATTAATATCTGCCACCATCTGTTGCTTCTTTAAGATCCTACTAATATAGTGATCGTTTCACATCTTGTTTTGTTCAGAACGGTCCAATCATCAGCCGCGACACTGGTCGGTGCCTGGAGGTGGAGATGTGGAAAGAGGCCAACTTTGGCCTCCGCCTGGTGGTTCAGAGATGTTCTGGCCAAAAGTGGATGATACGCAACTGGATCAAGCACCCCAGGCACTAAAATAAAGACTCAACAAGTGTTAATATTTCAGTCTGTAATGGCAAGCGGTGAAACGTCAGAAAGGGATCTAGGCGTAGGAGCTCTAGGACCCTGAACTGGAGGAGATCAGAGTGTGGGGACAGTCTGTGCACTGAGCTCCCCTCAGGGCAAGGAGCTCTCAACTGCTGAATCTTAAAGAATATGATCAATCTATATGCTGAGCTGGGCTCGAGGGTCGAAACATGTAGACCATGAAGCTAGCTGTTTGGCATGTTCCACGTTTCTTAAGTCTACCTACGTGTACAGAAAAGGGTACCACAAGACTGAGCTGCAGCTCCCCAGGGTGGTAAGAGACTTCCACCGCTGTGTTTTTGCCAGTAAACAATCCTAGAACTCTTTGCGTATGAGGGAGAGGGGGAGGGATTTCCCAGAAGCCTTTGAGCAGATTATAAGGTAAAATTGCTATCAATTGCTGCATCAACATATAATTACTTCAGGCTATGGTTTGGAAAATTGCTTTGGACATTTTTTGCTATCTCGCTAAGAGATTTAATAGACTTTAAAGAGGCTGCTCATCAAGTGATCAGGATGCAGCTCACCTGTTCTCAAAATTCACCAAGGACGCTATTCTTCTTTTTTTGGACTGAGTTGCTCGCTACAGGTGCGGGCAATCACGTGCCTTTTCTCATCAACCTGCTTCAAGTGACCAAGGAATGTAAATTCCACGAGCATGTACAAATGATTTTAAAGTGATTAATATATGTACTACTGTAAAGATGTCTAATAATAGTAATATATTGTACAATTGCAATTGGTATCGGTCATCAGATAACAATTGCGATAATAAAAAATTATAATTTTGTGATGACCATTGAAGTGTTTAATTTCCTCAATAGCTGTTAGAATTATAGAGTAAATGGCCCGTGCTTACAATGCAAGTGAACTGTTTTGTAAATCTGCTATTTTGATTTGAAATTTTTTCCCCCAGGAGTTCTACACGACATGTTACATAATACTATACTAACAAGTCTTCCTTTTATGGTTGTGGGACCAGTAGCATACAGCAAAAAATACAATTACCTGCTCTTTGCCTACCTATCTACCTTTGTTGTGCTTCCACTCACAGCCTCCTCCTGCATCCTACACTATTCTGGATTAATTGCTACCAGCCACCGAAAGGATAACACTGCTTCAGAAAACAGTGAAGGTGTTCCAGCTTAATACGCTCCACTAGAAACCTCCTTTCTTGCTTTACGTTCAGATGTCAAGCCAAACAGCAAATATCTTCTAAGATGGAGCATTGTTTGTAGGAGTCTTGTTTTGGGCAGTGGCGTCTCTGTCAATCAAATATGCAAATGTCTTTAAGAATTTGTCACGGTGTGCCTCAAATAATTGTTTTTACAGTCGAGCGCATCTTTGGGAAGCAGGAGATGGCTACGCTGAATACATAAAAATTAAGGTGGGTGTCCTTGTGTTGCATCCTCTCAAAGCCCAATGCTGCAATACTGTACAATGCACAGCCATACTGTATTCAGGGCAGGTATTACTCCCTCAATAAGGCGGGCTATTATATGCACCTGTGTGCTCCTGAGGCCCATTTTAATTTGCTTTCCAGCTGGTTTACCCCGAGAGATTGCGCAAGCCTGCCGCCACTTCATGCTTCTTTGCCTCTAATCATCTCCTATCAGCAATTTATCATCTCTGTCCTCCAAATTAAAACCGCATCGCTCTCTCAGAGCAATATCTTATTCCTCAGACAGGGTTTACAAATACCTACCAACACAATGTCTCAAACCCTCAAGACAGGAAATAGTCCTAAACAGGAAATGATCATTCCGTCAATATGTGTTTCCTGGCCTCACACACAGTGGTGATGTTCAGCTTGATTGAATTGGTCCAGTCAAAAGCTACTGTGCCAGCAACCAGCCTGCCTTGTTTTTCACAATGGCCACCTAGGGGCTGTGAGGCTACACGCAGATGGCAGTTATTGACTTAATGGCTGCCAGCAGAGAAATGGATGCAGCTTCCCTTAAGCAAGGCTACGCTATGAGCCTTGGCTGTGTTTGCACTTACTGATTGCTGTGTGTGTGTGTGTGTGTGTGTGTGTGTGTTGGGTGTGTGTGGAACACAGAGAAACAGATAGACATCGTGCATGATTGCCTATGAACATGTGGATTACAATTACAGGTTTTGGACATCAAACAATATTTGCTGCGCCCCTCCTAGCAGCTAAAAGCAATAGCCCCTCTCTGCAGTGAAAAGAGTCATTCTCATAGATGATAGTGTGACAATGAATGATGAGACGCTGAAAGGAGAGGTGGCTGAAGGCTTTTGGTGGGCGGGGGGGGTAAGAGGTGCTGGCGGACAAGGACACGTGCCCTGTCATGGGCAGTGGTTCATTGTTATGCTGACAACATACAGTCTTTTTTCACCTGGGTTCCTGCCACCAGAGGAGAGGTGACTTCATTATTTACAAAAACAATAAGTGTGTTCATTAAGCATCAGTTGCAAAATTCCTAGTGTTTGGTCTACTTTGACTATAACATGGGACGATGAAACAAGGAACATTTGCATTTGGTCCCCCAACGACTGCATGTTTATTAGAAGGCCTGGTCTCCCTTGACAGAGAGATTCTTAATCTCAATGGGACTTTCTTGGATACATAAAGGTTAAACAAAAATGTAAATTAAAGAGGGCCATCAGTGCAATCCCATCTTGATCTGCAAAAACACTGACAGCAATTACTGGAATGCAGGGAAAGGGAGGAGATGTGGAGTTAGCGAGGCACGTAGATGGGTCAATCTGTGGTGGTTTTCATGAGCAGAGTTTGATAAAGATGTACTGAGTAAGGTTTACAACTTTATGCAGTAGAAAAGGATTGGTCTACCAATCGGTAGAGCATGAAACCCCTCTTTTTTTATCATCAGCTTGGGGCCGTTTGTGAAACTCCCTTTGGAGGATTGATTGGCCTTAAAGAAGTCTGCAAAAAAATCAGGAACAGGAGTATACACAATCTGCTTAGTGCATAGCAACAGAGAGATTTGCTGAGAATATGTGCGTGTCTTTGCATGATGATGTCAGAGGGAACACGAGACCATGGAGATAAAAATCGTAATTTGACAGTCTGATATTTCAGCCCTTTCGGTCGACGTTCTAGAACAGAATTCTGAGCCCCTCACATATTGTGCCCACCATTAATGACTGAATGCTGCCATTTCATTGTCAGTACACACATATTCATTATAGTATTAATAATATTAACTTAAAAAACAACGAACAATATAATATATAAATATATATATATATATTTATATATTATATTG
>JAVQIZ010174117.1:0-55138 GCA_036023535.2 Galaxias brevipinnis | reverse complement strand
CCCCCCCCCCCCCCCCCCCCCCCCCCCCCCCCCGCCCAGCACCGGCCCCGAGCCGCCAGGAGCGGAGAGGAGCGGAGAGGCGAGAAAAGGGGACATATTTCGGTATGAACAGCGTGTGGGCACCTAACTGACACATCAGTGGTGGAGGCAGCAATGAACACTGGCTGAGTGGAGGAAGATCAAAGAGCCAAACCACAGAGGAGGTAAAGGCCACATGCAAAGCCCGTAGTCCCTTGCCCCAATTACGTGAGAGGGGGAAGGATATGGCCAGGGGAGAAGTGAGATGAAAACCTTTCATAGACTTTTTTTCTCTTCTCTTTTCGGCCTGTTTCATCTAAAATGCTAATGTTGTTAAGATCGTGAGCGCTGTTACCTTTTCATGGTTGGAGGGAGAGACAAAAAAAAAGAGTGGTCTTTCCTGCCAGTAGTTATGATAACTAGTTTAAACAATGGAGCCATGTCAGTAGGTAGCCTCTCTTCTGTTGTACTGGCTGGGAGGGCAATTTCCCTGTCGTCTCTAAAAGCAAACACTGCAGCACAGCTCAGACAGCCAGGGGGAGAGAAAGCCTTTCCAGTCCACGCCAGCCCTCATCATTGATCCGCCATAAAGAATGAAGTGCTATTTATCCCATGGCAGGCACGCACACACACACACACACCAGGCTCCTGTCCATTCTGCCTGTCAGTGCGGGCCGAGTTGGGCTGATAGTGATGTTTGGTTAAGCTTTGAGGGTTCCCTAGGGCCTTGGTCATTACGTCTCCTTGCAGTCACACCGGCGATGGGTCCCTGGATGCCACTGAAGGCCTTGAGAGCGATTGAATGGACATAATGGGAGAGGATTGTCCTCAGAGGCCCAATTAGAGGACATTGAAGCCTGTGACAAAATGGGACAGGGGACTTTGATGGAGACGGGCAATGTGTGCATGGGAATAACAGGTGCCGCATGGTATGCAACAGGGTAGGCCGGATCTGGGACAAAACCTACAGTATGTTAGCATGACGAAGTGAGAAATCAGGACCGTGCCAGTGCTGCACCACTTGTGCAATACAGCTGGGGTCCACAGGCACCCCCAAGGTGCTGGTTAAAATGGCTGTGTTCAGCGGATGTCCAGCCCTCCGCCCATACATACAAACACACATGCACCGCTCTGATTGTAGTGAATAATTATTTCTGGCAGCTCCAGTTTTCCAAACAGCCTGGAGGATGGATGAGGGAAAGGGAGAGGAGAAGCAGCGTTTTGGAAATTAGTAAAACATGATTTAACCATCTGCCAGAGTAACAGATGTTTTGATATATTATCGCAACGTTCAAATGTTGAAGTTCTTTAACCCAGATAACTGTGAAAAAAAACATTTGTTTTTATAGATTGGAGGGGTCGGTCTGAATGTTGGTAAAGCTGAATGTTTTGAACTGTTGTACTCGTTGAAAGTAGTTGTTAACATCCAAACGATGCAATCATGATACGGTACTTGTAGTCAATCAATCATGCAAATCAGTGAAGTGACTTTGTGCCATTATACTTTACGTTTCACAGCATGGCTAAAGCACAAAAAACATCCTGCAATTGCTTTGGCAGCTGAGCACTTGAACAACAGTCACCCACTTGTTCTTGTGGATTACAACATGATGAAAGGGTTGTTTGCAATCATGCCTAATGCCAGTGTGTTTTCTCCCATTCTATGGAGACTGCTGCCATGCAAAACCCCTGGTGCTGTGCTTAATCATTTAGGAGAGGCTCCTGATTAAAGCTCACCATGAAACACATTTGAAACACCTGTGAGAGTTTTGAAAAACACCAACAACACAATCAGTGTGTGTGACTCCTGGTCAGTCCTGAGGCCAGGTAACTAGTTATTTTAATTAATGATTAAACTGTAATTCGACACTACATTTCTCAGCTTTCATTTTCCTGGTGTGTTCGCCTGACAGCCCCTTTTTTTGTTTGGCTAAGTGCATAAACAATGGTTTTCAATTAGGCAAAGGTAATCAAAAGACAATGTATCAATATACTTGAATGTGATACACTGCCAATAGAGAACAATGAAAAGGAGACAGCATAGGGAGAGAAAGAGAGAGTGTGATGAAATGGTTAAGCCTACTCTGTCATCGATGCGTGCTAACAACACACATGCTCTAAGTACATGCATACACATTCACCCACGTTCAGTGTAAACCCCTAGCTCCATTACGCACATACTATCACTGTGTGAATCTTGCCCACGTAGAAGTTACATATTACCATCAAGGCAAGACAATAGATATGACAGACCGGGATTCCTTTTGTTTACATTTCTTAAGTAATTAATTCACACAGTCCATATATATGCTGGACAGTTCCGGGTGTCTGTAGCTAGTGATGTCATCGATCTCATGTCAGGACCTCCCTGTGTGAAACCATTGGAAGGGGGTGAAATATAAAGGGTGGGCCAGATTAAATTAAATACCCTGTAACTTAGATCCAATCAGGGAAGGTCAAGGGAGGGGTTAGGTAATTGGTAAGGCTTTATATATGCCACTTCTGCTTAGCCACTGAAGAGAGAGGAAGTTTAGATTTTTGAGTGAGATGCAAATATGAGCATGAGACAAAACTGAAAGTATGGTTGCAGACTAATATAGAAGTCTTTTTTTGGGTTATTTCTCTTATTGATGTGTGTTAATCAATAAGATAATTGAAAATAAATATTCCTGGATACTGCAAAAAATCTGCCATCTGTGCCTACCTCTTACCACCTTTCTGGACCCTCGACAACATATCCACAGAGATATAAATTAGAGAAATAATGGACACCAGTTAGAGAGATAACACAGCCAAGAGGCCATTACTTGATGTAGAGATGGAAGACCAGTATGTAAGCAGAGTGCTAATGAAAATAGAGAACAATCAACAAGTTCTTTATGTGGATTTTCTGGCCTGGCTGCCTGTTAAAAACCAGAAGATGGAAAAACAGTGAAAACATCGATCAACCAGACCGACAGACAAGCAGGCTGGCCTGCAGGAAGGGAGGGGCAGACTGATGGTTTTACCTGAGAGGTCCCTGTTGACCCCCAGGGCCATGCCGTCTCGTAGCCAGAGCACCATACCGTGGTAACCAGGGATGGAGCAGGGCAGGGTCACCGGCTGGCCTGCCACCACCACCAGGTCTGTGGGCTGCTGGGTGAAGATAGCAGTGCTGCCTGAAAGACAGAGAAGAAGATATGAAGGGTTCAGTGATATAGTAAACACCTGTGTCACTCCAATCCTGAAGGATCCCTTTCTTTGGTAGAGAAGGATGCGTGTGTGTGTGTTTGTGTGTATCCAAGCAATATTTTTGTTGATATAACAAACTAACAAATTAAATCAGCTATATAATGGTAATTAATAAACTTAAGAATCTCATTTAACCAAATTACAGTACTTAACTTTTGTATTCGATTGAATTAGCCAGCAATTTTGCAATATTTCTATTGTCCATAGATTTTTCCCAACGCTAAAAAATAAGCATTAAAGCATGTACTTTGTTTTTGAACAGCTGCTCAAAGATGTTCCTTGAATGAAAGTGTTCCCTGAACGTTGGACTTCGAAGTCAGTCTCTAACCCTTTTCCATCAAGGAAAAAACATGCCTGCATCTCCATTCACACGAAATACAAATACTTTAAATTAGATAAACGCACACAAAAAGCAAACAAACTGAATCGAGGATAAACACAGATGACCTATGGACAGCGAGTCAAAACCTACTTTATGCTTTTATTGTATTTTGTAGGTCATGCTGTACGGGTATGCACACGTGCTGGGGAGCTAGGAAAGCAAGTGGCAGGCTGACGAGTTTTGAGAACAGTTCAGCGAATAAGTGTAGACTGCAGCAAAGATTTTTATTTCCCTTGAATAGGCGGAAGACGGAACACGTTTCTCCTCCCTACATCCAACTTTGTGTGAGCGAGAAATTGGAACACCAGGCTCGGAAAAGGAACAGGCTTTGGAGGAGACGCTAAGTTGACACGACCACACAACAGAGGGTTTTTCGGGGATATTAACATCTCAAGTACACTGTGTCCAAAATGTTTTCTTCGCCAGGGAAGCCTGAGCACTCTTTGTGGTCCTCCTTTCAATGTGACAAACAGAAAGGGAGAGGCCAGGGACTGCATCTTAACCATGCTGCTCACTCTAAGGACATCTTTGGCTGATTTGGACCTTTTATTCAATCGGCTTCCTCTTTATGAGGGAGGGACTTTCATAAACAGTATCCAGCGGTGTAGTCATTAGAGAAATCTACAGGGGGGAGTAAAAAGGCCAAGGGAAATGGGGTGTCATATTTACGTGGGGGACAAGATTATTTTCTGGTTTCCGCCTATGCCTTCACAGTGACAGCTCCAACTCATAATGTTTCTCATTACTCTTGATGCTTACCCCGTTATTTCTTTTGTCCGTGTTATCAAGAAAAATGACTCAAAGTAGCCATCATAAAATTCTCATTACTCGGTTCTGGCATGAAAAAGTAAATAAGATATCTTGCTTTATACAATTAGGTATGTACAAAGCCCATCATTCCAAGATAACAACACAAGTAGTAAGATGGGTGTAGCATGTCAAATGAACTGTGCTGATGAATAATATGTTTTCACTCGCGAGACAGTCTCATATTTCTTGAATCAATGTCCAAAACCAAGGGGCATCAATTGATTATCTGGTCCACTCAAAATAAAAATGTATCACTTTTTTCATAAGACTTCGCACGATGAACAGAAATACAGAATAATGCCGTCCAAGACTTTGCAAAAAACTCAAGGCTGCCTGATGAAGACATGACTTTTGAAACGCACAAACATCCGTATGTGCTGGCTGTGACTGCCAGTGGATCGTTAAGTAAAGCGGACTTTCAAAACATCATCATGGCTGCCTGATATCTCTTTTCATCAATTATCCCATTAGTTTAGAATTATTCCTATTTTGTGCCCATCATTGTTTCTTGTTTGTAAGAAACTCAAACAACCTTTTTATGTTGGACAGCCATTTTTCCAATCCTAGCTGTGTCTAGTTGCTCAAACATACTTGTGCTGTAGAGCAGCTCAATAAGTGAGCGCTTCCCACTCAGGAGATAAGGTCTTTGGCTCTCAAGGGAGACGTGAAGGACAGACTACAATGGTTCCAGTAAGTGATTCCCCAGGCACTCTTCTTCCAGTTTACTTTAAAGTCACAATATATCCAACTCACATTCCTGGATGTGTTGTATGTTTACTATAGGTAGTTCTCCACTTGATCTCCATGCAGAAGTGAAACCCCACTGCCGCTGACATCTGTTTACCTAGATCTTTTGACTCTTGACAAACAGTGCATGACGGCATTGCCTTTGCTGTTGTGTCCAACTATTCATTGTGACAGGGTTAATTTACCGGCCAATCTTTCACTATTATTAATAGGTCTGCGCTCTCGCAAAAATCAGTCTATGCAGTGTGTGGCTTTTCATACAGGCAGATGGTCTTAAAAACAACAGACCGCAGTAGGCCAAACGCAGCAACACTGACTGACTGGACCGAGGTAGAAGGGGTTTAAACATGTTTGGCTGTGGGATCTGTGGAGGTTTAATGTACTGTGACAATCTGACCCTGCTGTCCCTTCTTCTGTGTATTCACACCAGGGGTTTGGTACAGCATGGCTCAAACTAATGTGGCCCTGCATACAACAAATTAATCTCATCATTAAGTCCCTCAGCCTTTCTGTGGGAGAGGACACCGTCCGTCAAATCAGAACAAATAAAGATATCATGTCTCCAAACACCCCTGCCTCTAAAATTGTTCTTGTTTCCATTAGCACTCAGGTTGTCGATTTGCGTGAGCTCTCAGCGCGAAGGTGCAACCGTGTTGCAGCAGTGACATTACCCTGGAACTGGGATTTTGTTGTTTACGTTTTCTCTCCTCACAGGCAATTTGGAGAACTCAAAAATAGAGCAGAGAACAGGGTTGTACAATTTCACAATGTACCACTTGCGAGAAGTTTCAGCCTTGTGTAACAAAAAACTTTTATGTAACTACATTTTACAGTTGTATTATTATTTGATTTTACGAAGAGTATAATATGTACAAGTAATTTGCAACTATGACATCTATTTGTAGACATATTGGTATGACAGAGAAGGTCCCAGGTAAATAATCAAAAACAAGCTTTAAATACAAAAATGGCAGTCGCTAATTTGTGTGGATATAAACAGGAAAGTGAAGGCCAAATCCCCCAATAGATCTTAATTTAGCCCTTCTTGCATCAACGTCAACGTGTGCCATGCGGCTTTGCGAAATGTTTGCCTCCTCCATACGCAAGGTATTATAGGGGATCGATTATCCTGTTGGCTGGCGGATTTACTGGAATGCAATTAGGCTTATGAGAGCCCCTCATATTCCCTTACCTGTTGAGAACACAGAGAAGAGGGGGCATTTGGCAGCTTTATTTAATTGTCGCAGTGGACTGTGAAAGGTCTACTGGGGAGATGGAAATGCCTGCCATAAACAGCGTCAGCAATTTAGCGCTAGAGTGCTGAGAGCGATTCAGGCTCATTATAGCCGGTGCCCCTGCAGTTCCTGCGTAGCGTGTTGCTGTAAACCTAAACACTTGCGAGGTGCAAGGCTGCATGAAATATGCGGTGGCATGGCCTGTGCCCCATCATGGTGTCTTCTGCACGGTGCAACGCTGAGGAGTTAAGAGGAGAGGGTTCGGGGGAAAGCACAATATCACCTCGCTGCATTGACTCTGAATACCTGTCACTAACAGCTGTGGCAAAAGGGATTACACTCGATTGTCATTCCAGCTCCTCACTGTTGTTATTCTTACACAGAGAAAATTAAAGTCTACCTGAGTGTTGAAATGAAACAAACAGGCTTTGAATTATTCTAGCGTACTTAATGGATTTATTATGGTGGATTGTCACGGCCCACCAACCGTGTACGCTGCTGTGAAATGTTTTCCTAGGATTTGACCAGAGACGTGTCCAAATGCTAAACAATACTGGCCTTGATAGAAAATGTGGCAAATCCTTATAATCATCTGTAAAATGATAAAGTATGGAAATACACTGCAGTGTGACAGGCACTAAACCACGCATGTAGTCTCCCTTGGCTCCCATGTGAAAAATGAAATTGTTTCTTGTTAGGTTGGAGAAAGGCCTTGAAAGATAAGGGGTGGGTTTGGAGAAAAAAAAAAGACTGTGGAAAATTGTGCTTCCTTTCAATTCACAGTTACCCTGCTCCCTGCGTCAGAAAATAAGTGTGTCTTCTACAGCTTCAACAAGGGTAAAGGCTAAAAGAGGGAAAAATGGATCTTGAAGAACTTTGATTCATGGATTGATCCTTCCTCTGCATGAACAAAAGCCTCACAAACACAGCCCAAGGCTTAGAGAGATAGAGAGTGGAACAGAGGACGAGAGAAAGCCGAAATCCAAATACCACCAATCAAAAGGGGAGTTTTAGTTTCTCTCAAGCACTGATGAAAGCCCGGGAAGATCGGAGAGAGTCGCATCGAGTTTGAATGTGGCATTCTTTAATTTCAACCGCTGTAAATCTTGCACAACACTGTCGCACCAGCACTTCAAATATGGATTACTCATCACCAAGAAGTCAAAAAGGTTCACCGTGCCTTCGCAGCACAATGATAGGAAAGGTTTGAGTGCTCAAGAGGGTCGAGTACTGATCTTAGAGAGAGAGGGGTGTGTGGGGGGGTGTGTGTGAGCCAATCTTCTCTCTGAGACTGCAACCAACGTCCGTTGGAACAGAGAAGGGACCTTTTGTGTCCCACTCTGTTACAGTGTCTTTACATCTCAGTGGTAAAAATGCTTGGCGGCAATTACAACCTATAGCCCGCTTCAATGAGATTAGTGGCTTTGATTAGTGAACAAATCCTGTCCTCCAACCTTGAGCTATCCTTTAGCTGTGACAGCAACACAAATACTACAATGCAACTACTGTGTATCTATGGATGAGTTTCAATGGAACAGTTCACTGTAAAACAATGGGGCAACTTTCTTTTTTACTTTGAGAGCAAATAAGAATATGGGCAATGTAAAATATGTTTATTGGGAAATGTTTTCTTTTTCTTGTGTCATATTACTTTTCCAATGATGGAAATCAGTTGAACACTAGCGAGTGGAGACAGGCATACTGTAAATCATGGATAGAAAAACATGAGATTTGGAGGGGAAAGAGACCCAAGAATTTGGACTTGAACACCAATTCTAGCTCAGTCCTGATCTTGACCCAGTCATACAGTGTGGCACATAATGAAATCACGAGCTAAGCCCAGTACAATCTATCACCCAAATTGATATAGTGACGGCTTGGCGATGGCCTGAATAGGATGTTATCACAGTCAGCGGTGTGAAGCAGCTCTGGAGGGGAGGGAAAGACTTTTCTTCTTATGTATAGATAGAGGTCACAAAGAGATAGCGTACAGCCATGGTGATACATCAACAGGATAGAACTGTCACCCAGCATGTCTGTTGTGTGCAAGCTACTCATGGCCCGTGTAAATACATGACTCCAAATATCAATGTTCCCCATCTTTCCACGGACTCCTCAAAAAACTAAAACAAAGACACGTCCATTCAAACGGATCAATTATGACTATTGTGTCATAAAATAACAATTGAAACATGGCCCTAGCGAATGCAGTGGTGACTGTGAAGAGTGAAAGGTGTTTGCGTAAAACTCCATCTGCCGGAAAACACAACAGTCAACGAAAGGCAGCCATTGGTCCGGCGGAGGGAAGCTATCCTATTACCACCTAAACAAGTCACGGCTGTATTCCGGATACGGCGTATCCAGTCATGCAGTGTGGTCTATCGATAGGCGGAACATCTTTTCTGAAGGCGAACAGGGTGAGGTCATGTACTGGTAGACTGCACTGCTGTTGTCATACTTCATGTAACTGGAAGCTCCGCTTTAGCTTGAAGGTCGACCTGCGGCCAGTCTGAAAGGTAATGACACCAGATATCTCACCTAACCACAGAGGCCACAGGAAGTATTGTTGATATTGTAATGCAACAACACTACACTAGCAGGCAGCTGAAGATTATCGCTCATGGCAGAGGTTTTGACTGTTACACAGGAGAGAGTGCGACTTGTCAGGATGTCAGCACTTAAGTCAGAGAGACCAAGAAGTGGACCAATGGCTGGGCATTCTTCCATTCCATTAGCATGGCTGCATCATGTTTAAATTCAATAACGTGACTATTTTTTAAATATACACAAGGAATGTAGTAATCCCTCTTGTTTATAATGCTCAGGTAATATGATCAGCCACTACACAACCCCCCTCTCCCAGACTACATCTATCTCAAATTCTTCCCTTACTCCTCAAAGTACTCACTGGACCTTCAACTTGGTGTTATTGCTATTTTTTGAGGTTTGCATTTATTTTGGAAGGCCTTTGACGGGCAGCACAAGCTGGGATCACTGGAGGGCTTTAACACACGCCTTTGGCTGACCCCAGCTGTCTCCCAGGGTGCTGCTGCTGCTGCACTGTCTGCAGGGGGGAACCACTCAGGCTTCAGCCCCCCTCCCCCCTATTCCCTTGGCTCAAACACGGCCCCTCTCCGCTCCCTCCCTCTGCTCCCCTTTATCTGCACTCCTTCTTTCTCCCCCTCCTGTCTTCTGCCTTCTTGAGCAGCGGAATCTCGCCCGTGGCAGTGCCGAGGGCCACTCTCCTGCCTTCACGTTTTTCAAACTTTCTCCTCACACTGCCCTCTGATGCAGGTCTGGGTGGGCGCCACGCACATGCAGGCGAGCACACACACACACACACACACACACACACACACACACACACACATTCAAAGAGATAAACTCAGGAAAAAAGACAAACACACACAGCATACACACATGAACAGACTCAACTCAATCAACACAAAGATCCCCTTCTCTTGAAGGCTGTGGTCTGTTAAGGTGCACCACCCCATTTCCGTGGCGTCGGGCACTCTTGGGTCGATCAGGTATAAACAAGCAGGCCAAAGGCGGACCATGCCACACATAGTCCCGCCTCAGCAGAAGGGGTCTGGCGAGAGTGCCAGCTGTCTGGCACAAAACATGACAGGTGATAATTGCTAATAGGACGCTAACGTTAGCCCGCGACCGCGGCGGAGTCACACCGCCATCCCAGCTCATTAACGGGCGGTGCACCGACGCAGGCGCCGCTCGCAGGCGAGGAACACTCCTAATTAGCAGGGAGGACCACAGGGAGCACAACACACGGGGAACTGCATTGTCGGGAGGTTTATTTTTTTTTCTCTTTTCGCTGAGCTGTTAGCCATACGCTATAGTCCCTCACTAAAAAGTGTGATCTAACAAGGGGCATAATTGCAAGGCGAACCGAGAGCGGGGACTCCATAGCCAGACAAATGAGATGCACTTTCTGAACATTATTCATATGTAATGCGCTCTGTTACTTGCACATGATGCTGCTTTCCTTTATCGTTGTTGTTCTACGGTGATACGTCAATGTCACTGAGCAGCCTCATTTTGTGTCTTTCCCAAAAAGCCCTCCTGCAGAACCAGGACCCACTGACTGACCTTTGAGATGAGACTTCTTTTTCGCTCTAAGCTTGGTGTGAATATGACTGGAAAAAAACAATTCAACAATACCCAACATAGTTTCAACAGTGTCCCTGAACATCCACCAGAAACCGAATAGTTCAACGGCTTGCTGATTCAATTATACCAAGCCCGTTTCAACTCTGTCCCTGCACCGCCACCAAAACCTTTTAGGTTTGGTGAGTCACAGTTGGCGTTCTCCAGAGGAGTCACTGCAGTGTAACTTCCCTACCAAACACCCATCTCCATAGTGACGCATGAATCTAAACTATACACGCCTTATGTCCCGACCCCAGCACAATCGAGTATGACCGTATTATTTCTGCCTGTTAGCGAGTCACTTGCTTTCAGCTCTGACAGGTATCCACATATATATATATACAGTAGATACTGTAGGTATATATTTATATATTTGTGTCCAAAGTTGGGCTTCATGGTGGCAGGTTGCTCACCGGCATGGTTCTCCCGCTCGGCTAATGGAGCTAATGTACGGTGGAAAGGTCAAGTCAGGGATGATTACGGCCTAGCCCACCGCTGACAGCCTGACCTTATCACTGCTAATGTCCTCCCCCTGACCGGCCCCTACAGCACCTCCCTGTCTCTGCTGTCACCTCCCTGCCTGACAAACGCTGTCGGCGCCGCGGCGTCACAGAAGGTCGGCCCAGGGCTCTTGCACACACAGCGTAGGGGCGTGCTGGGCGCCTAGAGTGGTGGGACGGAGTTCGGGAGGTCACAGGAGGGTCGTGGGGATGTGCGGGTGCTGGTGGTGGTGTTGCTGGCAGTCCACTCGCCGATGTAACCGAGCCAGTGTGAGTCAGCCATGTTGAGACGAACACTCCCCCAGAGGGAGAGGTTTCATGGGCAGCAGCACTGAGTCACTGTTACAGTGTGTTAACACCACGTGGACAGTGGGGATAGTCAGATATAAGTACTGACAGATATACACACACATATATATATATATATATATATATATATATATATATATATATATTTACACACATAAGGAAACTCAGTTATAGGCCAGAGACCAATTAGAACGAGAGGCGATTGGTTGGGCCATTACCACCTCTAGCTCGAGAGTCTGTGCTATTAGAGAGCTGTGCATTCATCTTCCCTCACTCGTTAGGATACTCGGACAGATCAAAGCCCTCATTGCAAACAAACATTTATGACTTGAAAAAATTCTGATCTTTTTTTTTACTGTGTGTGTGTGATATAACATTGTTTTGAGAGTCTCTTGTGTCAGGTGTGAACGCCATACATTGAATGTGAATAATAAACTGTAAAAACGCATAGCATGGTATTAACTTTATTTAACTATTCTTTCATAAAAAAGCAAAATATAGACACAAAGCGAATATCTATATTTTTCATTTCCCTTCAAATAACAAAAAATAAAAAAAATCAATGACCGTAAAACAACAACCTAATGATACCACTTTGTTGTACCTTCTTCAAAGACACTTTTTTTTTATTATTACTCTTTGAAATACACTTTAGTATGTGTAAACTCAAGCTGCATCTACTGGTAAGAAAATTGCTCAGAATGTGCATGTTACAGTAATAGTGGGTCCTAATTGGGATGTTATATTAATAACTAAAGTCTCTAATTGGGTTGAAGTTTGACTCTTAAGGCTCAGTTCAGCCGCCTTAGCGATTAAAACATGCTCATCTGTAAAAGTTATTTACACTTCTTTGTAATTGAATAGCTTTTGCAAAGCACAGCGCCTCAGATACATACACAAAAAAAACCATACTATATATAATACGAATAACTACTTATACTAGCACAATGACTAGCTTATAGAATGTACGGACCCTTGAATGTGGATAAATGACAAAGTACGGCCCAGTTTCTTCTGTCTTTTTTCTGTGAGCCACTTCAATGTCAGTAAGGGCACTGAGGCAGGTTTAGCTTGCATGTCTCCTGGAGACGGAGCCGGAGCGACTCGGCCACCATTTGCACTGACACACCTGACCAGCAAAGGCCCAGCTCTCCGCGAATAGACATGTCAAGACCAGTAAACATTGTGCTGCCCCTACAGCCCCCCACCTTGACTCTTTCCCTGTTTAAAACACACATGCACACACTCACGCACACACACACACACACACACACACACACACACACACACACACACGTACATACATACACACGCTCACACACACACACACACACACACACACACACACACACACACACACACACACAATGATAAACCCACTTGGCCTCCTTGCCCACAGCCCAGGCGGATAAAACAAGGCATGTCATAACCACAGTTGTCAGTTCCCCACTAACCATGCTTGTCAGCGTGCCTGCCCTTGCTTCAGTAAACAATCCCCAACAGTGTAGGAGGACGGGGAGCAACAGCCAGTGTCAACATCCAAGCCCAGGTAGGGGGTAGGAGGAGAGCTGCTACCGAACAACTCACATCTTTGTTCGTGTGTGCCCCCCCCCCCCTGCCACACACACACACACAAGCTCTGTTGTGAGCTACATAGTCAACCAAAACCATAGGGAAGAAGAGCATGGATCAGATAATTCCAGCCTCAGTATTGGGCTTGTTCAAGAGGAGCAAGGGCAGAGTGGCAGTAATATAACAGATTACAAATTGCTTCATCCCAGTTTCTGAAGCTATGGCTCATTTTCTAAAAGAAACTACAGACAAGACATACCACGCACATCACATGTAAAGCATTAGACACTTGCAAAACCAAGCACAACATTTTTTATAACAAAAATCTAATTGCTTAGACACTTACAAGCACAATCACTGAAACCATTAACTCATGTACCAAATCTTTAGACCAATTTAGCAAAACTGCAAGCACATTCAATACTTTGCATTCAGTTGGAAAGTGTATAACACTCTTTTTGAAAACACTAAATACAATTCTGTAACAACAGACACATCACTAAAAACAAAAAGCTTGTGTGTCTCTTCTGGAAAACGCTGCTATTCAAAATGCCACATTAATTAACCAATAGCTTACTAATTTGTTCACTTAGAAACTTGAAGCTTGAGCAGTGTAAGGCCACAGGTTAGTAACATGTCTATATTGTTATAGTTTACTGTATTTGTTTTTATGAAGCAATTGATTAAATGAGATCTGTTGAATATTTCTCTTTGTGTTTACAGTTTGATAATTGTTTACACTTGTTTTCTGATTGCATTTTCAGTTGTAAAAGATTACATTACATGTAAAAGAAACATTCAGTCAGATTAAGGGTTTCTGTAAAATTAAAATAAAAATACAGTTTTCACAATTGTTGACACATTTTCTGAATCTTTTGATCAAGTGTGACCTTTGTATAGTGCTAAAGCTTTGACTTCTATGTGAAGAATTACAGTAAGAAGCTAGTGTGTACACCTAGAAGGAGTGGGTGTTGTCAAATTGGTAAATAAAGCTTGGCATTGTGATTGGCTGCTACTTTCCAAAGATATTACATCTTTTTTTTTATGTTGTTCCTAATGAAGAGAACTGTGTATATTGTTTTGCAGAAATTGTGCATGTTTTAGGAATTTGGTACATGATTTTCAGTTTTCAGTGATCACTTTTCAAGTTCCAGTATGAGTCTGTGTGGGAAACTGTATTAATTGTGTTTGTGTATACAGTTCATATACCGAATACGCATACATAGAATTTTTGGGCACAAACATGTATTTGAGAGTACTATTGTATTCCAAACCAACAACAGACCGTTGTGCATTGCACACTGAAAAACCAGTGTGTAGTAGGTGCTTTTTGTGCTTACAGTAATCTCTTGATAGGATGTGTGTGTATAGTTTTTCTGCCCAAACATCATTTTTGTAAGAGTTACAATAAAATCATTGAATGTTATGTTTTCTTCCTTTCTCTGTAGCATGTCGGTAGCTGAGACTACTGCGATTTGCAATCACTATAACAAAATGTTTAATGTAGAAGTCTAAAATCATAACAAAAAGCTAGTCATGCCCTTCCAGGGATCTTGAAGACCCCTGCAAGTGTAGATCTTTACATATAGTTTTAATCTGTTAAACTGTCTGTGTATTTGCAAGAGTCTAATTGAAAATGACCTCTATATGACTCGGCAGAATAACACAGCAGGGATAATTGCTTGTCTTGGCGCATGTTGTCCATCCTCAGACACAGCGAGCCATTCAAAAAGACATTGATGCTTTAATTAAATTTGGAGTTATGAATTTATTCATCATTATGTCCGTCTTCGCCATATGATAATTACGCCACTTATGATGAAAATCTCCCATGTTCTGATTAGGATGCATAGTGGACAAGTATAATTCCCTCAACCTCCATAATTTGTATGCACATCAATCCAAGTCAAATTGGGTGCCTGGTGAAAAAAATAGGTAGTCCTCTGCGAAAAGATTAACTTGACAGTCTGAGGAACCTGCACTTATATTAAAGCGATAAAGGTGTTTATAAAGAGCAGGTAGTTATTGCCTTTCAGTGCATGTGTAGCAATGATGCGGAAGTTGTTACGTTTATCATTGGACAAACTCATTCAAGTTAGATAAGTAATGAAACTCAAAAGTGCAATTTTTTTAGTTGAAGTCTTGAACAAGTGCCACACACTACAACTGCTTGTTTTGCAAAACACTAGACTAAGCAGTTGATTAATTTATTCTGGGAGTGAACCTTTACCCAATGAAAATCAGCACATAAATATCAGCATCACTTTCATGCAGTCTGTTGCTTTTTAAGAAATGTATCCACTGTCCCCTAAGCAGGTTTGGCCTCTTTTGTCCCAGAGAGGGTCATTGGTGAAAGATCTGGGGTGATGCTTTCTCCTATGTCCAATTCTTTAGAGTGTGTGACAGGGCACCTAGTTGCCTGTTGCCCTCCTCCCACGTGTCCCAGATCTTGTCCAAAGTGTGGCCCTCTACCTGACACAGATACTGCAGAGCACTGTGTCAAATGCCCCTTGAAACCTACTTCCAGACAAAGCTCCCAAGTGGATTCCTTAACAATACTCCTAAGGAGTAAACTGCACTTAGTATTCAAATGCATTTTATATTTGTTCATAGTCTCCTGTGATGTCTCCTGTGCACATTTTATACTGTTTCAAAAGGATGTGACTTTTGAGGGACTACTTATTTTAGCGTGTTTACCTGAAACCCCACAGAGGAATGATCAGGTTGAAATTCCCAATATATTTTTTGGGTGGGGGAGGGATCGTGAGAGGAGAACACAAGAGAAACGAGATTAAGAGGTAGAAAGGGAGTTAAGGTCTGTCTGAGCCCTTTCATTTTGGAGTGGGTCTGGGGAAGCCATTAGGGACTGTGTAAATGAGCAATTAGGCATACAATTTAGGTGATTAACTGGGGCTCAACAGGCTGCCAGACTTGTCACTATGGATTCCGTCTAGCCTGGGATCCCACCCCTGCTAGCGCTCAGGGGAGAGGACCGGAACTAACATGGTTCAAAGCTCTAATGGAGATGTTGAAGAGAGTGGCCAACAGCGAGGCCGAAATCATAAGCAATATACCATACGCATACACACCTCCTTCTGCCACAGGACAGCACACCGGTAGGAATACAGGCACTATTTTCTTCCAGAAACAACCAATTAAAATCGTTCAGTCAAATAATTAAGAGAGGTGGTTCGAGGGGTAATGCGATTTGGTCCTCGCTTAGATGGTTTGGGAGAGATCATCACTTGTGACTTTCCTCTGTACTCTCTGCACTCCTTGTAAAACAGGCAGGAGTCGGAAAAGGAAAGGAGGTCTATACCCTTCGACCTTCGGCTCACCGGTCATCTTTTTCCACATCTTCCATACTTGAGCATGTTAATCAGGACAAGCAACTGTAGCATTAGTGTGAATATACTGTGCACTTTCTCCTTAGTGTAGTTTCAAATGTTTTCTCCGTTCAATCATGTAAAGCGGAATGAATTAAAAACATTTCCAATGATGTTGCTTCATTTCCTTAAAAACTCTTTTCATTAAACTGTGAATCCTGTGAGACTAGATGACTGTGTTTAACCAAATGTAACTACAGTCTCCCAATTGAGATGTCCGAGATAACAAACTTCAGCATTTCTGCCAAACTACAACCCCTTTGTCCATGTGAGAAGTTATTTGTACATTTCTGAAAACTATGAACACATTTAAGAACAATATAACTGGCTTTACTTACTTTAGGTGAAATGTACAACACTTTCCTTGTGTTTTTTTTTACCCATTCCTTCCATCTTCTGAGTGAGTATGTATGTCTTCAACCACAGTGGCAGCAACCTTGTCTGCTACCTTGCCAGCCTCAGGGGGAACACCGACTGGAGCCATATGCACGCCGTGTGTGTCTCCTCAGTCAGAGATGGCCTATAGGAGGAACTAGGTCTCTCCTCTCGTCATCTCCTCACTGCCCCTAGGCAGTAGCTGCTCACCCCTCTGTAATGCTGACCCTCGGTCTGATCATGCATGCCACCCTGCACATGGGACCCCCAGTGCTAGGGCTCTGTGTTGTCACTTCCTATAATTGGACCACCTACTCCGTGATCACACAGCAGGGCCACTCTGATAGGCACCAAATGTACTTTGTACCTTTCAAAGGAAAAAGGGGTTTGCAGATAGAAAATGCAAATACACCAATCAGGGAATATATATACAGTGCCATCACACTGAACCTGTTATTTTGTTGCTCTCCAGTAACTACTCACACCACTATCCATAGACAGCTTCACATCAGGCTTATGTCTAACTGAAATTAGCTCACCGTAAAACAGAAACAAAAAATGCCGCCGGCTGAATATTAACGGCAAATAATTTTGTCTCAAGAATTTAGAGTGAATAATAGTCTGCTTTTTTCACGTTAGTCCCTCAGGTCCCAGCAGAGAGGATGACTGCTTCATTATGAATCTATCACTTGGACAATGACAACCGTTGCATTTATTATGGATATCAAACCACCAGTGTGGGTGGGGGGAAAGACGAACGTACGATAGAGAGATAAGAAAGGAGGATGTAATTACTATCGAATAAGAGAGGGGTAAAATGAGAAAGAATGAGGGAGAGAGAGAGAGAGATGAAGGGAAAACGATGAGATGAAGCCTCGCATGCAAATGACCGCATGCACACTCAATCAAATAATGCATAATCAGACAGACAGATTGCTGTTTAAATACACAGCGAAGCCAAGTTATATCGAATGATGTACCACCATGATCATAGAATTTCATCTGAGTGGTCAGTAGAAAGCCTCATCCGTCAAAGTGATGAAGTTCCTGCATGGGATGCTCAGATAGAGCAGGCATTCATTTCTTTAGCTGTCATGTCCGCAGAGTGTACAGTACACTAAAGAAGATTGGTGATGCAGATGTGCAAAAAGATATACATAATGGGCCACACATCCAAATGAACTCTACCCACCCCAAAACCCCCACCGGTATGTTTCATTAATTTTGTTCACCCACTTTGAAAAACATCTTCAAATAAACCAAAGTCCATCCTTGACATTAACATGTATTTTGGTTGGCTGTTTTGTGAGGACGTTAGGTCTACAATACATTTTTACTTTTGTAGTAAAGTATAAAGTAGAGTTACAAGCTGATTGCATCATTACGGTCTGATATTAACCACCGCTTACGCTAAAGCTTAGGGTTTAGTACATGTCAGAAATTTGCTCACAGAAAAAACTTGCAAGCGAGTGTTGAATTTTGTATGGAATTCCCCTTTAATCCCCACCCTTTCACTATCGCTTTGCTTCCAAATAATACCACATTGATCTTGTGGTTTTACAACGATTGAGCCACCTGAACTACGGAATTGGGTTTGAACCTGAACTTTGAGTCAGCATATTCACAGTGTCACATCTTTAATTATCAGCGCAATAGCCAAGCCAACCTTGGCATTTATGTGACAGATTTTGCCCATAGGGTACGGGTTGATTTTCAGCGTTTGGCTTCCCTTCCTAAATGGGGTGTGGTAAGAGGGTAAGCGAATGCAGCTATAGGCAGCCGGGCCGATCTAAAACCTTCTACCCAATGGGCCAGATGTAACTCCCATTGACCGGTTCTTATTACTTCAGAGAAGACAAATTAATTACTTTTAACACAGCTCGTTACAACCAGAGCATTCTAGAAGACGCTGTACTAGTTTTAAGGGAAAGTGCTCCTGGCTTTAAAGGCAGAGGCGAGTTAATGCCAATAAAGCAGTCTAAAAAAGAAAGGGGACAATTACAATTTTGCACCCGGGAAAAATGTGTTTTTTTTCTCATTGTCTGACAGTGCTTTCATAAAGATTGTCAAGCTGTCAGATTGACTCTTTGGAGATAACATGTTTGTCCGGCGCCAGCAGCCGTACTGCCAGAGACAATGCTGAGTTGTTTGGCGTTTGCGGCGCAGAGCCTCTATAATGACATTTCAAATCTCCCATGACTCACATGAGGTGATGGTGAGGAGCGTGAAGTGTGTGTGTATGAAATGGTTTCAAAAAGGATCAAACCAAAGATCTACCATAAAGAAAAAGGCTCTCTTCAAAGCAGCTGTTCAAGGTGAAGAGGCCCTCCAGGGAAATTATATTTCGTTTCTGTCAGGAAACAAAGCCAGAGTGCAGTGGTATGTTGATTGTCTTGTGGTTTAATTAAATCTTCAGTCTGAACTACTGCATTTACTTTCTAAATTGCGACATGCACTCAGCCCACCTCACTGTCTAATGAGTCCTTACTTTCAACCTGATGCTTTGGCCCAGATTTCACAGATGTATTGCAATTAACGCAGCTTGGTTAATTATTATCCAAGAGAAAAAAAACAATTATATTTAGATTTTTGCATTTCACTCATTGGGCTTGTATATAAAATCCAAACCCCAGTGGATTCAGTCAAAAACTTGCAATTTTATTTCAAAAGCTGTGGCATGGTGCATACATTCACAAGGTCATAACAAGCTTCCACTATAAAGACTATTGAATAGCATATTGCCATGTAATATTCCCCTCAGTGTCTATACAGTAGTACCAAAACTTCCTTATAAGTGATAATAGCATACACAACACGCCTTAAAAGATTGAAAATCAATAACTCCTGCGAGCTAAAAAAAAAAAACTTAATACATCCATACCTAACACATCAACAATACATTCGTCCATATGTCTTTAATAATAGTGATTTGTATAGATCTAATAAACATTTATTTTACTGAAAACGGGAGGACTGTTCATTTTTGTGTGTGCACGCGAGTGTGCTTGTGTGCGTGCGTGCATGTGTTCTGTGACTGTGTGGCATGTGTGTCGCTGTGTGTGGAGACGTGATGGATCCGTTTGGACAGAGGGGTGCCAGCGATGCCACATAGCATTAGGCTCAGGGGGAAGAGGTGCACACTGGGAGAACGCACAGGGGGGAGCAATCATGGATATTATACTGGTGTCTGACTCTCTCACTTGACTGACACGTACGTCTGAGTGAATGTGTGACTGTGTTTGTGGCTGTGAGTGTGCGCACGCTTGTGCATGAGGTTTGTGCCTGGCAATACAACAGCAACAAGCCCTTTCTGGGGACCGTTTTTCTCCCACACTCACCACCAAAAGTACCAACTGTCCAACAATACTTAAACAACAATAGAGTTATCCTCGAATTTCTGAGCTCACTAGTTTAACCAGGAACCTTTTGTTGAACTTACTGATGATTAACTTATTTGTCATTATAGTGAGGATGGTGGACATACCTAAGTATGTTCCTATTACGAATCTTTCAAGCACAATTACATCCAATCTCGCACGCTGTTACCGCATAGAGAAAAAAATCCCCCTGAGCCAACTAAAGGAAATGAGCTCATCATGTTAATTGCCCACTGTTTCATATTAACATTCGTCTGCAAGTTCCCCATTCCTGTTGATCTAATATTAGAAATATCTTTTTTTTCTATGTTCCATTTCCCACCGAGTGCAATTAATCACTAGTGCTGTGCCAATAGCGGAGCTGCAAACCACTCAAAGGTTGCCGTATTGTTTTTACCCACTCTAGGCTTAGTTTCTCTCCTCACCTCTTCCAGACCCTTAGAGCAGTCTCAACTTCCCCCATCTCCGCCAGAATGAGCTGCTATAAAATTACACTTAAAGAGGGCTTTCAAAATCTACTATGGCAAATGAATAACGAAAAGTTTTAATAAGAACAGTGGGATTTTTACCCCCTTCGAGTCCTAGAATAAGCATTCCAATTTCATCCCCTTTGACTGGCCAGGCCAGCACCGCAGCTGTATTTTCACAGCCCTGTAGGGGGATGTGGGGAGCCAAGCTGGGTCTAAGAACAGGCAGGAGGCGAAAGTAATCTACGAGCAGCCTTTCATCTCCGTAGGCTGCTCAGCACTGACCACGGGGACCCGTCCAAGACAACAGGGAGGGAGAAAGGGAGAGAACAAAAGACAAATAAAGAGAAACAGGGCGAGAAAATAGCCCCCCCATCTAGGCCGAGAGCCACGCTATTTCGGATTTATCCCAGCACTTTCCAATAACCCGTTCCCGATTGCTTGGCATTGCCGTGGCAGACTTCAGTTATCATCAGTTCATCTGTCATCACCTGGGGATTTCCCGGGACAGTTATTCAGCCTCCATTGCCCCCTCATTTCCTCCATGGCTGACTCAAGAAGCACTCAGGGCACGTGACAAGAGGACAATGGAGCAGAGCTTAGTTGGAGCAAGAGAGACAGCCGTGGTGAATCAAGTGCCAGACCAGTCCAAATGTACCCTCCCCGTGGCTGGTACTTGTCCACATACATTGCTGTATGGTGATGTGAATCCCCATTAGTGGGAAAAAAAGAAAACATTAGCTTCATAGTAATGTCACCTCCACAAAATCCTAAATGCAACCCTCTGGCGAGGAACGAAATACGGAACGGCTGAGGTTATCAGGCCAATGGCTCCATTTTTTTTTACCTGTGGCGGAGGAAAAAGGGAGGCTTTGATTGGTTGGTTTTGCTGATGGCACGCATATCCATTTCCTTTTCTCCATTTAGTGAAATGTTTGTGGTGTTGATCCCATAACGTACCATGTTTAATGTAGCTGAGCGCCGAGGCAGGGGAAATGGGCCATGGATTTATGCAAATTTTACCACAGGGTGAGGGGGACTGCTGAGAGCAATTTTAACACTCAATATAACATGTTTGTTGTTTTTAGTTTGTTGCTTTTAGTCTATTAGTTTAGTAGTGATTGGTCAATGTATATCTAAAAAAAACACAGAATGAATACGACACAATTTAATTGCAAAAAACAACAAAAAACACTCAGACCATCTAGAATGAAGCCTGGATGATTAACATTTTGTGTTTATTTAGTTAAAGCCCCAACCTCATATAAAAAGATGTGCATTGCCAGTGCAGGAAGACATAAATATCTCATGTTTTGTGTGGCACTACAGGGCACTACAATCCCTGTGAGCGGAAAGGCTCCGCCGCGGCCCTAAGTGAGAGAGACTGGAGGTGACTGAGGAGAACATCTGAGAGGACGGCGCTTCCCGACATCGCTGATCGTTATGCCGTCCCCTATGTTTGCTTGTTGTCTTAGCGCCGCTGACTGTGATGCGTCCCAGAGCCTAGAGAGAGGGGAGAGGGCTGTACGTATCCGGTCTCCGGGCCTGTCTCTTTCTGTCAGGGTTCGTCGGGAGCACCACGCGGCAGAAGGAACGCTGGAGCGTTCCGCTAATGGTTCGTCCCGCTGACAGGGGAAGACTGGCGGTGGAGGAGCAGGCAGACGCAGAGGGGTGGAGGGCATTTTACAGCGGGCACTGGGGTTTTTTTGAGGCACCGAAGACTCCCTTTGCGGAGACGAGGTCTAAGAGGCCTGTAGGGCAGCAGACGTCTTCACTAATAAGACAACAGAGGTCAAGCCAAGTGCAGGGATCAGACTAACCCACATGGTTTTTAGCGCTTTGTTGTCTCTCTCGCTCACATTTTGGCCAGAAGAATCATTAGTGGAGGGAAAGACGCAGGAAAAAGCCTGGGAGAAGCCTTTCTGAAGCCTTGGTAAGACTTCTACACATAAAGACCCGAGAGTAGGACAAACACATCTTTTTGTAAGCACATGTATTGCTATATGAAGGACTTGTAAAGTAGGAAGGTGCTTGAATAAGGGTTTTTGAAAAATATATGAATGCTTTTTGCGATCGAAAGTTGCAGTCTTAGTTTGAACCGTGTATGTGGTGAAACCTCGATAAATTGATGCAATCCTCTGATCCTAAACCAGCCATACTGGTATTCGACTGCTCCTTCCCACAGAGGTATCGCGATGGATGCACGAACACTGACTGTACAACTTGCAGATTTTTATTGAACCCGTGGAAGGCTTTGTTGGGAGGATATGCTGACCACAGGAAGGTTGCTGTTCCATTTGATTAACATTTTAATGGGGAACAAACAGAGTCCTGCCGCATGGCCGGCTTAATTGGAGAGGATGCCTGGAGGGATGGGCTGTCTCTACAACCCCCCCACACCCACCCCACCCCCCTCCAGGCACCAGAGTGCGGAGCTGCCAGTGCGGTCGGAGCTCAGGGCTCTACCAAGCAGGAATGTCAATTTCCATTAGCCATCAGGTGTCATGCTAGGCTGCGCTGCATGCTTGGGCAAGTCCTGCCACACTTGGGGCCACTTAACCCTAATTGACTGTCTCAGGGCCAAGCTCCAGCTATGGCCTGTAGTCTGTGTGCGGTGCGTCGCGGGTGGTGTGGTAGGGCCAAGCTCAAAGCGGTAGCGGTCGTCTTGGTGATAGACGCTCGAGCTCAGCAGGCGCAGAGGCACAGATAGCTACGTCTCCATGTTTGTTGTATGGTTTCATCTGTTAAACTAGGTGTCATCAGACATACGTATATGAGCAATTAGACCCCTCTTGCTTTCTCCCATGTCCAAATTGATTGGATACTTAACATCTGTCTAGAGCGGTGTATTGGATACTGTATTCAGTGCTAGCCGGCACAGAAGCGTTCGGACTTTTGTGAGGTCAGCTTTAATGGAGTTGTTTCTTGTACAGCTTTGAAGCTTGCACCTTGCTATATGTACACATTACAGTAACACTCCAGAATGTTGTATTTGTGAGTTTACTTGGCCAATTAGCGCCCTAAAGTAGCCACCATTTCATATCGTGATCTCTCTATTCATTGGTCTGAAAAGAACGAGGTCGCTCTACACAATAAGCCAGAACAATATTCTCCAACAAAACTCCTCTTGCTAACAGCAAACTAAGCTTGCTGGAATTGATTTAAAGGTAAAATTTACACTTAATGGCAATGAACTGTAGCTTTAATCATAATATCCATTTAAGTTATTAAAAGCTGCTATTGGATATTTGGGAACTTGTTCCCAAACAAAACTTTCTGATTGCTTTTATATTCATAGAATTTCCCCAGGTGACTTTTAGGACAGTTTTATGTTTTAAGTTTAAGTATGGTAAGTAATCTACATGTTGGAAAAGTAACAATGATTCATGAGGATATATATTTTATTTGTGTTTACCATTGATTTTCCACCTGCAGTTTAAAATGAGTGGCATGTAGAGTTAGGTCGGTGAAAACAGTGGTGAGAAAAATAATTATATCCTTTTGCACTGGTAATGAAACACAGCATTCAATCAAATAGAAAATACTAAAGAAAAATCTTGAAGTGGGCTCTTTCCTCAATGTGAAGTGTAGAAAATCCTTGAGTAAATGGTAAGAATGTTGTTTGAATAAACTGCATAGGGAGAATAATGTCTAGGAGACAGTAGGGACTTCAGTGAAAAAAGTGCCTTCTTCTGATAAAAGCCATTTGGAACTGAGTGGATCTTTGGCTTTCAACATGCGCAAACAAATAACGATGGCTCTGAAGTGCTGTGCGTACACTTTCCCAAACGGTAGTGAGCTTAGCGAGACCTGTAATCATCAAAGAGATTGTGCACGGGGGTGTAACAATAGGCCTGGATGAAATGCAATATCTCCTCCAATCTGTTGTGATTGTTGTCGTGTGTGCTTGTCTCCTAAGTGGCAGACAGGGGCACCGCCAGGCATTTGGGGCCCCGTGAAAAGATATCACATTGGGCCCCACCACCACAGGTCATGCTGACTGAGCACTTGCTGTGACCACACATCCAGAACCCAATGGACCCATTCAAAGCTTTAAAACAACTATAGGCAACTTTTATTTATCTGTAGAGGCTGTTTATCTGTAGGGGATGATTCTGGTGACCCCTACCGTTTGCTTAGTGTAATTATTTTCCCTAACCGTAGCAAAGAAGACATGCAGAATGTTCATGGTCACTACATATCGCTAGCATTATCAACGAATATACTCCAAGTATGGGCATCTATTCCTGATTTAGTGACACACTTCCTTGTCCCATAAAGCAATTCATATCTGTTTTGCGGGAGATCATGCCCTTGTAAAAGACAAAATTTGTGTTAAATATTGAGAATATCAGAAGAAATGTATTGATAATCCATAAATATAAAAAAGGTTGCCTATAGTTGCTTTAGGTAACTATGTTACGGGAGCAAAAGTAACCGGTTTCTTTATGGACTTAGCTAACTTGTTTATTCCCACCACTCACAGACTCCACCCACCTTTCTTTCTGAAGAATTGGGTGACATACTGTCACCCTTTCTTATCTCTCCTGTCTTTCGTCTCTTTCTTTATTGTTTTTGGTAGCCAGACTTTTCTTTACCCTGAGATATGATGCACTGCACTCCACACTCAATGGCGCAATTCACTGCCTAGTACCGTACCGTATCATTCGCCTACAGAGGCTGCTCTCGATGTTTACTTTTTGTTGTTCGTTTTATTAGTACATTGTAAATAAAATATATTCTGTAATTTATTATAATAACCTAATATTTTAATAATTTTTCACGCCCCAGGTTTTCAACCTGTCCTTTACACCACCCCCCCCCCCCCCCCCACACACACACACACACCTTACGGCGGCCCTGTTGGCAGATCAAATGAGTTCAAGCACCTTCGTCGACTTCCCTCAGAGTATCAGCTAGAAATCTGTGTTGGTGATGGAAGCCCATTAATTTGGACCTGTGGGGTTAGTGTGACATTATGACACCTTAATTACCGCAAGGGTAACGAGCTCTGTGGTGACATCACACTGGGTTTGAGTCGGACCTCCACCCAGTAAGCTGAGGTCTGGATGGAGGAGCAACAAAAAATATATGATTAATTTATTAAAAACAAATAAATAAATTAAATAATGACACGACTTCTGCAAGATGGCTGTGTGCTTTGTTATTAGCAAGTTTGTTCAATAGAGGGGATTCTAAATAAGGGGGATGGGGATGGTTAAAAGGGAGATATGTGAGTTTGACTGAAATTTACTTTGTTTGTTTGTTCGTCTTATTTGAGTGGAGATGCAAATTTTCTCCAAATGAGCCAGACGAAAAGGGAAAACAAAATGAATTAAGTTCTTTTGTTTTGGGCAATGAAAATATACAGAGAAAATGTCTTTCTCTCTCTGTCTGTCTCACACTTCTCCCCTCGTCTATTTCACTAGTTCTCTCTTAACAGAGCAGAACGACATCAATGTATTCCAACATCTCTCTGAATTCAATAGATGTCAGGTCATTAAACTGCCAGTATATCAATACCCGCACAATGGGATTAGATATTATATCAAGAAAGGAAGTGTGGTGGGAGAGGAAATTCTATCATTTTCAGCTACTGAGAAAACCACTATGGATTGATTCATTATGTTCTTATTTGCTGAGAACAAATGGTGTTAGAATTTCTTTCTTTGCTGTTAGAGAAATCATCACACAAGGAAATCAGCTAAATATCTAGGTTATATGTTAAGATATATGGCATGTCTGGTGTTGTCAAGGCTGAACAGTTTAATCTATAGTCTGAGAAGTGTATTACAGTATATTGCATATATTATCATGGTATATTATTAGGTTATTTCCCCAATGGAGCTAATTCATGTGTGGTTTAAACACTGAAACATTTCATAGACTAACCGTTATCCAGGATAGGTGCAATTTAAGAAATGCCTGCTGTCTTCTATGAATATATTGCTCAGCTTAAGAGCAAGGATTTGCAATAATGCACTTCTATTAAGAAGTCCTGAACAACCACAATATAGTACTTTGATCTTAAAACAGTTGATAGGCTACAAACACGTCTTTCTACACTGGCCCTATGTGTGACACACATTTGCAAGCCTTTTTAAGCCTCATGAATGTGTTCACATCTCAACCATAGCAACAGGAGGACTAATCTGAGCTCTTTGAGATTGTTTTTCCAATTTAAAGCACACTTAAAATAAAATGTATTCATATTATTATTAAGAATACATATTTTGCTATTGGAGACCCTTCTTATTGATTTAAAAATAATGGTTTCCTGACCTACAGTAGGTGTGAATAGTCAATGTGATGACAAAACTCCATCTAAAAGTAAATGTAAAAGCACACCCGTCCTGTAAGCCATTAGATCATCAAAAGGTTATTACTTGTTGAAAACTACAGTGACAGTACGAGCGAGTCCATAATGAGCAGACTCAATGACTTTTAAGAACCCGGAGTACACTCACAGACTCCATTTACCTATTTTTCTCCTTCTTTCCACACTTCACAAATGGAGATGCATTCTCTTCTGGGCTGCACAGAATCACTTCCTTCCAAATGAGTGGCTTCAGCATACGGAGCCTTTGCCCGTGAGTGGGCTTTTTTTGTATCTATGCATCCCCAAGACCTGCATTCAGAATGAACATATTTAGCTGAGGGCATGCCTGATGACTACAACACCCCATGCAGAGTTGCCTTTTATCACTACCGGCACACCAAAAAGCCTAGCGTCTGAATGCAGGCTGTCTTCTATTGTCCACAGGCCTCCTGGACTATCCTTTTCCATCTTCTCTTTTAAAAAAAATAATCTACTTATTGAGCCATGGAGTAGAGATCTCAGGCTACAGTAAAATTGTAAATAGTAAAAACGTAAAATGCACAATCCATAATAATGGGAGCTGGGGGAATTGTTGACAAATATTGTATGGAGAGTAATAACAAGCAATGTATCAATAGGTTCTTCACTTTATTAGATAGGTTGCGTCGATTCGACTGTGGTTAATAAACACAGCCCCACATACACACACACGCACACGCACACATTCAACAACCAACGCCGAGACTACAACAGTCCATCCTCCTGACGTCCTAGAAGTCGCTTTCACACTGGTCTGTTCTTTTTATTTTTGTCTCAAAGGAGGTGTATGTTTGACCATAGTGTGGAGCTTGATCGTAGTGAAGGTGATAGTAATGATAGTGGTAAAGTAGGGTCGGTGGTGGTGATGGGGAGGAGGGCAGAGATAACATAGGGGCCCTGGCGGCAATAATAACAAGCCCAGTCCCCCCTGGCTGGTTGTCAGGGCCCCTGTCTCCCTGGGGAGGTAAGGTGACACGCTGCCAGCCCCTGACAACCGACAGCTTCATCAGCGCTACTGGCACACACACACACGCGCTGTCCTGCTACACACGTGCTTATACACCTGTGTCATGGCCTGCCGCCAGCTAACACTGGGCTTTGTTCAACAGTGGCCATGCAGGCTTGTTAAAGCTCTAGTGTGGTCTCTACAGGTCGTCATTTCCTTTCCATTGTCACCTTTCCCCGTACTGTATCTCCAAGGATACAAGGTCTTGCTCTTCCTTGATCCATCCTAACCAGGGTGACGCTGAGCTTCACCTCGCCTGTTGATTTGAATGAGAATGTCATCGCAGAAGCAAAATGTCATCACTAGCTGATCCACATACAAATTGTTGAGCAAATACAATATAGCAGAAGACCCTGTAACAATCCAACATTACTTACAGTGTTCTAGTAGTTGGAAAGCAAGCCGATGTTATTGTTGGTATTGTCAGGTTTTAGTGACAGTGCTGCACTGTAAGTGGCTTAACCATGTTATTTTATCCACCACAAATATTGCAAAGATGCACATTCGGCAGCCACTGCTTTGCCGATGTAGTGTCAAACCCGTTTGATCCACTTTCACAAGTCCAAAATGTAGCTAGATTATTTTATACTTGATTTGGCACCTTTGGCATGGACAGACTCACAGCCCTTGCTGCATACAGTAAAACAAAACATTCACGGGAGATGTGCACTACCCTATTCATTTATTCATTTTACCATTTAATTTATTTGAAAGAAAAGGGGACCAAGAAGTGACAAGTGTTCCGCTACATTCATAAAAATTGTCATTTGTTCCTGGGCATGACTAAAATGACTCCTTTCACTTCACACACATTTCTATGTATCCCGTCCGCCGCTTTGTATGCCTGATTTCCTGATTAGTTCTGTTCCTCTAGCGTCTCCATCCATGCAAAGCTAGCTGGGACACCACCTATCCTGTTCATGTCATAACTCTCATTCAGCCTTGCTTCATTGACATTGGCTTTCATAATTCCCCCATTACTTCAGCCATTGTTACCTTGCACAGCACATTAGACACTGGCATTAAACCACCACTGAAGCATGATACAGCGAAAGAAGTCAATGCAATCTGTACGGAAGCGAGACAGAGGAGGGAGGAAAGGGGGAGGATAAAGCCCATCTTAAAAGGCTTTGCTAAACAAAAACGCCTTCAGAGTCCATTAGCGAATCGAACTCATAGCCGTTCAACAGGTTCACTAAGCAGACAGAAAACGTTCGGCGGTAGCGTTTCATCCGCCACATTAGCTTGTTAAGTTCACATAAAGCACAGCAGAGAGATCTCAACATTTTTACAAAGAGATAAGGCCAGGCCTCATCCATAGATCATTGTGTTTTCCTTACTCCATTTAGCCCCTGTCTGTTGCTGCTGCTGCTGTGCGGGCTGCCTCTGTGCCTGCCATTAAAGCAACATTTCTATTACATTTGCGGGCAAAGTGGTCTGATTATTAAGCACATTTCCTCTCCTCTCTCTCTTCAAACAAAGCACAAAATGGATTAAGTTGTGTTGGTTAATTCACTCTGTAAATATTCCACAAGGGTGGTTGTGGTTATTTGTGCATTCATTATTCAGATTTGGAAGTAATGCAGAGAATCACAAGGCGAAGGACTTTAAACCAATCATTGGGAGTTTCTGAGCTAGAGAGAGAACCACCTCAGAGCTTTTCTAAAGGTGTACACTGAAGGGCCGCAGACTTTTTAGGGGGTTGGCAGGCATTCAAATCACCCACCAAGTCCTCTGACATCTGCCTGGATTTGGAAGTTCATTGGCGATATGTGCGGGGTTAACCCAAAATGGAGAGCATCCCTTTCGGGGTCATCGTTGCCAAAACACAAATTAGCATAGTGTGGAGCCAGCTGGACACGATGGCTGGAATAACATGCACTTGATGTTGAATGTAAAACCTCAATCCGTTCTCCCAGCATTGCAATTGTGTTTTGTTTTGCCTCTGTTGCACCTGTTCCTGTATTGTACACAGAACTGTGGTGGGTGCCAGCACATCCGCCAGTGTAAAGCCCCTCGCTTCTCACAGTAGCTTCAACCCGCAACCCACCTCCCTCCTCTCCAAAAGGTGAGGCCTTTGCTGGAGCGGCAGCAGGAAGCCTATCGGTTGGAACAGCTGTTATCTTCTCGGGGCAGGAAGCGAAAAAAAAAAAGGTGAGCTAAAAAAAAGACAGGAGTGAGCGAGCGAGGGAGCCCACCTCCCTCCATCCCATCCACCTCAGCCTCCGCCCTCCTCCCAGCCAGCAGTCAAGTACCCTCACCTTGGAGACAGCAGAAAAATCTGGTAAAGCTGGCAAACCTAGCATTACCTCCACAGCTGGCTCCGTGAATGGTTGCAATTACAGCCATTAGCATGCTAAATTAACAGATTGCTGTCAGCCGAAGCAAAGTGACATTGCCCTCCTTTTCGCGGTCTGCCGCTGTTTGCCGGAGCTGTCCCGCGTTCCCTGGACTCGGGCCTCTGACAGTGAGCCCTATTACTTGTGGATTTTCGAATGGTAAGGAACTGGCCATCTGTCTGTTAATATTGCAACCTCCAGCCTGGAAGACACACTGGCGTCAAGGTTCTTCGACAAAGCTTGAAGAGCACGGTGATGTCAGGTTGTTAGAGCAACTGATTTAATTACTGTGTGAGCAGTGTGGTGCCATGGCCATAGCATTTACTGACCTACGGGGCCTTAGCAGAGATTTCTGCAGACAGGGCCAACTGCGGGCTGTCTCTGTCGCCCAGCGACAGCCTCCAGAGAACCCTGTGAGGTCCCCCCCTTTCCATGGACATCACATTACAGTCCGGGGCTAATGGCTTTTTAATGGACACACAATTACCCTTACATACAGCAGCCATCGCGTGTCTTTGTAAAGGAGACATGTACAATTAGCTCTACTCATTGTTGGGTAGTGGATGGTACGGGGCCCAACAGGCCACCAACCTCAAGCTTAACTGAAAGACCTACTGTAAATTGGACTTACTCCAGCCGAACTTTTAGAAGCCATTGGAGCCTTAAGAAGACGTAGCGATAGTATGCCGTTGACACGAGGAGGGTTATGGTGTGAGCAATGATAGGTTCAGAGTCAATCTGGTTTCGCCCAGCATGTGACTCGTCCTTTCAGCCTTGTTCAATACCAATCAGCTATGTTGTTTAATTGAATCCCCACCATTTCGAATTAGCATTCGGGAAGCGCAGGCGCTGCACATTGGCACTGTGTGACTGAGCCTGAGCAGGGGGTGGAATTTTAACATGATTACCATGGAGCCTCATTGGCGTTGCCCGCTGCGTGTGCCCCCTTTGCACCTCCACGGCCCCCTGCTATGTTCCATCTACTACCTCATCCCCATCCCCCCACCCCCCTTCTAAACCCCCGTGGCTTGTGACTTGCATCTCGGGGAGCTGTCGGAGCCTCCCGTGAAGAGGATGAAAACAGATCTACACTCCTCACTCCAGTTAATTACAACAAAGCGGCCCATTTATGCAAATATTTGTATGCCGGTCCACACCACCAATTTGCTCAGGCGCATGCCCTTCAGAAGTCACGGAGAGTAAAGCCGGGGATGTGGTTTTTTTTTTTTTTTTTTTAGGTGATGGAATCGATGAGCAGGATGGGTACACATCCTGGATGACCAAACAAGTGTTATCTGTAGTGGGTCTGGTAATGGATTCATACAGGGAGCTCTAATATCTGTTTCCAGATGGCTGTTTTACAAGAATGATTAATATAATAGATGACAGCCAGGTTTAGAAAAAGCTAGGGTTTCACGGCAGAACAATAAGAATTCATGTTAGGAGTGGACTGCAGCGACTGGTCTCCTCTACCTCTGTGCAAGTGATTTTGTCAAACCAACATTTCTACGCAGTAGTAAAACCAGACGTAGACCGAGCAGGAATGGGATTTTTGTGATTTTTGTGCTGAGCCTAATATCACTGTAAACCAGCTTCGAGGCCCAAAAATAAATAACGACAGTGTTTTTCTACCACCAGCTGTTGTATGAAAAACACAGATAATTCGTTTGAGTTTAGAGGGAGCCCTGTAACATCAGTAAAATAATTGAAAGAGGCAGGAACCTTGAAGAGCAGTGTGCAGAGATTGCAGATGAGAGATGCAGTCAATCAATAGCATCTGATGCCACCGCGCACCCTGGTACAATTACTTTACATTACGCCCGCCATCCCCCCGTCCCAATTCATGTATGCAAACACACACAGACACGCGCACACAAACAACCGACTGCCCCAGCTGTGTTTAGTGCAAGAGGGAGAGTAGCTAATGAGCCAAACAAATTGTTTGACAATTCCCATCTGTTCCCTCTCCATCGAAAGCCAAAGCCAACTCAATAGAAAGCTTAGGTCACCATTGGCCAAGCTCCTGGCTGCCAACACTGCTTCTATCGGTTGCTAAGGCCAACACATGCTGGACAACCGACCTGCAAACACACACAGAGCCACTCTAGGACGTAGCAGAGAAAACAACGGACCAATGACGCTCGCGGAGACGCAGCCGAATCACTAGGAGGAGCCTCCGCCCGCAATAACGCTCTCACATTAACAAGACAGCCTCCGACTAAATTACTCATCATAAATCATGGAGCTTTCCATGTGAGAAAGTTGATACACAATGCCAACGTCCCATGACACATGTGACTGAAAGCTGATAAAGTATGCAGAGCTAAGAAATAAAAAAAATTAACACCACACACAAGAACAGAATTCTGTGCTGCTTGTTTTTCTCCAAGGATGCTCATTTAGGCCTCCCGGTTTGAACTGGTTCAGAGCGTAACACCTGTGCTGCCTCCCACCTTCTGCCTGGCAGGCAAGTCCTGGATAGAACGAGCAAGACCGCAATCAAAAGTCACCTACCTAGGTTGACTCTTCTGCCTGTCTTCGATCACGATAATTGTTTTTCTAAGTAATGCTAAGTGACTTAAACTAGCGCGTTCCATAAGAACCTCTTGAGAAAGGGTCCTTTATATAACTTGCAATGTCAACAGTAAGCACACAGACACACATAGCCTTCCCATGTGAGTGACAGTGATCTCTCCCACTCATTTCTATTTTAACGAGCACACAGAGGGGGTACATGGAGGAAGCAGCCCATTTGGAGCACAGCTGTCAGTCAACATGGTCGTCACTGGGTGACACAATATAGTTCTTAGAACAGGGTGGCGTGTGAGGGTATGTGTTTGTGTGTGCGCGTGGGCGTCTTTGTGCATGTGGTTTGATGGTATGTGTGTCAGTTTGTGTTTCTTTTAATGGGTTATGTGTGTGTGGCCTTGGGTTTGTGTGTAGGCCTAGCCCACCTCAAAGTTGTACCAGGATGAGGCTATTGAATTCCAGGGTCATGGGCCATGATATTCAAAGCTCATTAAAGCAGCAGCTAGCTAGCCAATGAAATGCACCTTGCCTAGTGCTACCATGCTAACAATGGTGGTGTGTGGAGCAGGACACTGTTCCAGATGAATGATCCTGGGCACCTGTCAATCAACAGGATTGGCTGCTTAAAATAATAAAATAAACACCTTTATTCAAATGTGATGATAGCCAGTGTGTGGTTCTGGTGCTATGGTTGTTGTAGCAAGCAACTTATAATTAAAATGTATCATGATTTTGGCAGCAATAAAACATATCTAGTGGAACGGCAATCGTTATCGAAGCAGATTGTGGTCGGTTAACTTAGAAAAAAAAACATCAAACCATGGCTTTTACATTTGACCTCCTGATTGATGTGGAATACGCCACACATCAACGCAAACCACACAACTGTAGCTACAAATGCTACAACGAGGGGCCAAAAAACAGAAATTATAAATACAATACATAGGCATCCACTGTAGAAATGACATCTACAAACGGGTCTGACACAACAAGTCCGATTTCTTTTCTATACTGTGTGAGCATTAAAGAACAAGAACAACTCCAGCTACTATATATATATATATATATATATATATATATATCGTGCTCAGGATCTTGCTCTCACCGCTTGTCAGTCAAAGTTTCTCATTATATCAACTTTGAAAACTGGAAATGAAGATGTGACTGGGGGTAGACATGATGATCCGTGCAGTCCTGTAACACCTGCTTCTTATGCATATGAGCCCTCGCAAATGCACACGTGGGTTTCCCGGAGACTTCACTGGCCTTGTCTTGGCAGATAATTAACTGCAATCACTGTATCTGTGGGCGAGCCTCGCCGTCTCTCACACACAGCCCTGTCTCAACTTCAAATATATGTCTGCGTGGACAGGGATTAAGCCATTGCAGGGTTGTAGTTCAAAAAGAGTGACAGAATGAGGAGAGCAAAACAGCCCCCGACCTCTTGAGAGAGACACAGGGGGAAGAACAAGAGAGAGAGAGAGAGAGAGTGAGAGTGAGGGAGAGTAGCAGGGGAAGAAGAAGAAAAGTGATGCTTGCCCGGGCAGACATAACAGCTCTCTTCCGTCTCTTTTGTCTCCTAGTTAATCTGCATTCCAGAGAGGCGCTCTCGTGAAGTGCATCTAATGCAAATGAGCATGCGGGAAAGACACTGGGTCCACCATGGCGCATTCTTCCTGAAATGCAATCAAAAGGAGCCTTGGCTTGTGCTCCCCGTTCATTTAGCCCGCTCCAATGCTTTTTTTCATTAACGGCGTCTGCCTTCTTTGCTCCCCCTTGTACCCACGTCTCCTCTGCTGGAGAGATGCGTATGGGCAGACTGACAGCAAAGTGTCAAGACACTAGGCACGACCTTAGATCAGAGCCAAGTCGCAGAGAATGGAAGTGGGTGGTGTGGGGGCCCCATAACCAGCGGTCCCTGTTGTCCTTGGGTGTTTGAAGAAGTACCACGAACTGTGACTAACGCCATCACTCTACTTCTCTGACAGACAGGTGCAGGTAAATTCAAGGGCTAGACATGCGCAGGCTAATTAGAAGGCGCCGCCATCCTTTCAGCTTTGGGGGGGAGTGAGGCGAGCTGAAGCAGCCTAATGATGATGTGACAGTTGAGCCGAGAGCACGCTTTCCCCAACTAAGTCTGGATGTCTGTTCTGTGCAATGCTGAGTTGTCTCCGTGCCAGCGACGGTGGGGTTAAAAGATGCAGCGCAGAGCACAATGTCTTATCTGCCCTCACCTGTCAGAAGGGAGGACTCATGTCTCGTAGACTGTGGCACCCGGTCCCCTCAAGGTTGCACAGTCCAAACATGGCCAGGCAATAAATCCCGGCACTTCGATAGCACAGCACTGTTGAGGATGAGCAGGTGGTTTTGTGAGCGCACGGCTATTACACAGACTTGATTTATGCCACCATTCCTGGCCAGTGTCTGGCCACGGCCAATGGAGGAGAGGACACATTTAGATTTACAGGGCGGGGAGCCTCCGGACAGCGGCTAAGAGCATACGGTTCAGTCCAATCCTTTGACTGACATTAACCAGCGTGTTAACCTAAGACCACAGCCGCTTGGCGGTCAGCTTGACGGTCATTGCAGCAGAGGGGAAAGGAATGTCCTGCACCAAGACCAGAGACAAAGAGGAAGAGGAAGAGGAGGGGATCCAGACAAAGGAGGAGGAGCAAAGTGACTGTGAATTATGCTGATGGAGAATGGTGTTGGTTTAAAATGGTTCCTGCAAAACCAGAGCTCAACTCAAGGGCGCAGAGGCATTTATAACAGCATTGACTGTATTCCCATGGTAGGGGGAAAGTTCTGTCTGAAGGAGTGCAATATCCACAAGAAGCTAATTTAATGATGACTAACTTATTAAGGGACTGCAAGTGTGGGAGTTTGAGTCCAATGAAGCTGAAGGAGCAGAATTGGGATATCAAACATATGCTTCAATAGGCCAACACAAAGATGCTCACTGAAATATCAACCCTCATGCAGGAAGGAAAAGAGAGAAGAAAAGGTTAGCTCACATTGAACTGTGTTTGCCACTCAAGAAATGTCTTCGCAAACCATACATGCCGCTTGACCAAATTAGCATTCAAATGCAATCTAACTACAATTTCAAACACAGTCCAATATTGTCTTATAATAGCCCTTTTGTAATTGCCAAGCAGTCCCTCAGAGGCCTCAAAGGGGATTATACAACCATATTTGCTAGAAAGAGTACAATTACAATCACTTCTTTTTTTGATGATTGTGGGCGTTCAGTGATTGTGCCATCTCTAACCTTGCTCACTGGTACAGACTTTAATTTCCATAAATAACTTGAAAACCAAGGGATGGGTGTTGCCTAGCGAAGGGACCAACTCCGTCTGCTCTTTTTATGAGTAAAGCAGTGAATCTGGCGCAGGTGCAAATTGAACCTCCGCTTTCACCTGTAATAACATGTTCCAAGTGCAAGCATAATTTGTTCCACAACAATCAGGCTAATCACGCAACGCCTGGCGTCTAATGTTAAAAGAAAGCTTCAAAGAGAGACAGACTGCCAAGACAGACTGCTGAGGAAAAGTTGTTTGAGTGTGACAGGAGAAGGGGCAACCTGAGTTTGAACGGATAACCACATTAGAACAAATGAAACTGAAGCCAAGGGCCTTAGCTCTGGTTTGGACATGTAATACCTTCACATGAAATGTCCATTCAGACCTTTGGTTCAAAGAAAGTCACATGTGATTTAGTCTGAAGGTCACGCTAGAGTAACTGTGATTAGCTGTGATGAAAAACAAACTCAATTGGAAATTCATATGGACTGCTTTTCTCTGTTATCAAAACAGACACCTTTCCCTTTTTTTGACACCCACAAAGGTAGACATGGATTTAGAAGAAGGAGTCCAAATGGTTTGGGAATTGAATCAAGTTAAATCCCTGTTGGTGTTGAAAACACTTTGTAAAGTTAAACATGCCAAGTTGTTTTCCCAAATTTCAGGAGACGGGATGAGGTAGCGGTGGAGCGGAGCTGGTGATCAGTTAAAATAGCATTACTGTGTCTTCCATTTACAGACATCCACAGACCGCCTACGCACCCCTTAGCACTCGCATTCTGTGAAGTGCTAAGACGCATTGGCTTCCAAAAACGTGGGGGAGAGACGGAAAAACACACACATAGCCAGCGAGCTCTGCCAAGAAGCTCGCATTTGATTTCCTTTTCATGTGATGACCTTCACTTGTCAGCTTCCAACCCTTCCTGGAAACTGGAATCTGTTTCTTAATCACGATGCTCTAGGCCAACATTTACTGTTGCCTTCAGAAGAAAAAGAAGGGGGGAAAAAAGGAGGAAGGAAGAAAGAAAGGGGCTCGATGGAAACGCACTCCTTTTCATGTAGAGGATTGCGTTCTATGGGTTGGAAACGCAGGAGGCTTAAAAGAACAAAAAATGCTTTTGGAATGAGTGGCTCAACTTTAAATCATTACAGAGAGCCATCTTGTGTCTTTTCTGTATATGATTGTCTGAAAGCCATTGATTTCTGCTTTCCTTGTCTCTAATCCTTCTACCTGCTATCCTGGTCTTCTTTCTACCAAAGAAAAACACTGGCAGAAAAATCTGAACCGAGATGAAAGTGGATGACAAGATGCTCGGTTGGAAAAATCCTATCTAAATCACAACATAAATAGAATGTAACTACTGACATGAACGACAGATAGCAGATAAATAGCTGCGGCTGGAAAGGAAAAGCCAAACCGCCCATCTTGTTAGCCAGGCGGTACAATTATTCCAATCAATACGCATCTCTCTTAGGAGGCTCACTTCGAAAGCTCTGGCAAACTGATAAGGGTAGCACCGCTAACAATGGCAGCAATCTGTCCTTTAGTTTCAATATGGAATGCTATCCAGCCTCGCAAACATGTGCACATTTCATGAAGAATGTCACTTGAGGGAAAAGCACGCTAACAGCCACATTCGAGGGCGCACGCGACCTTGCACTTGTTACATACTGTATTTTTTCCAGAAAGAAAGATTAATGAGAGTGACACTGTTATGGTAGCAATTTCAATCATTTTGTGGTCTTATCGTTTGTATTCAGATTTATTTCGCTAACTTATTCAAGGAAGTGAACATGACTAACCTTATCTGAAGTTGAATCACTAGCAGCTGGAATGCTTGAGAAAGTACATGGCAGCGATATGAAAGAAAAGTCATACATAACTGTATGGGTGCTCCTATTCAACAAGGAATGCAGATCGTCAGAGTACCATGGCTCATTGTTTGGAATTTAGTTGGCTATTTGAAATGGCATTGACCTCAAAACAGTATGCTGCTTTAAACGGACACAGGGACAGTTTTTAACCACCCACCCACTCACACTCTGGAAAAAACACAAAATGATGGGAAGAGCTATGGGCTAGTGAATTTATTTTAAAGGTTCCAAAAAATCTCCAACGCAAGACTTTCTGATAATAGGGCTAAAATATAACCATAAGGACCCATTACCAACTAGATGCCAGAAATAAAACATTGGATACTAGGAGATTTAAATTATTATTATTATTTTTTTAGCTTTTGGTGTACCTGATAGTTGATGGTTCCTAATCAGATATGGGACGACCGTGGGCAGTTAATTCAAGTCGATATATCTGTTTCTAACATTATTATTATCATCATACAGAGAATGATGCAATATCAACACAACAGAATGAGTAAGTCACCCTGACATAGGGATGCCTCTAACCACACACACACACACACAGCCATATTGGTGGAGTACTTGCCCCCATATCTCATATGTGTTAACCCTCTCCCACACATGTACACAAACTCAAACACACACCCTCGTCCTGAGCCTCTGGGCTTCCCGCGTTGAGCGGAGGTGTAAGCAACATCCAAATCTATATTGATGACTGTAATCTCCTTCACCCATCGCCCCCAATAAAGTCTAGCAGCTCTGACATCCCACAGTTCGACTATTACAGGGCAGCCATAAACCGCGTAAGCATCACGGGAGGCAGCCGAGCAGAAGATGTGAAATGTTTTTCCCTATCTCTGGCCACAGGCACTTTGTTGTTTTTACATGCCAGGACATACTTTGATGTAGATACACGTGCATAGATTAAAACTAAAGACGATTAATTATGGTTACATTACTTTTTAACATTTTTACTGTGGTAAAGGTCAAAGGTTAAAAGCAAACATCCCTTCAGATCGAACCAATTGTGCACCGACATAAATGAAAGACTTACTCAAGCGACTTAGATCTAATGTTGGCGAGATCAAATACAAGAAAACCTTTGCACAGGGACGGGGAACAAGAAGTAGAGAGGCTGTCACATCGCTGATCTGTAGCCCTGATTGGGCTACGGTCTTTAGGTGTCAACACAGGGCACATCAGGACCAATAGTTTCGCTCACAAGGTCACCTGTGTTGCCACCACAGATGAGGCTGAGATAAGGGGGAGTAAGAGAGTGTGAGAAAGAGATTGGGGGGTCAGGAAGGGTAAAATGACTGAGCCAGGCCATCAACCCTGAAGGGGAGGCGGGCAGCGATAGCAGATTAATCAAAAAGAGATATTGTATGAAGATGGGCACCTTATTTCTGCATTCCGGAAAAAGCCAATCACGATGCAGCGGGCTGTGAGGCCCATCCATTTTGCGAAGACTGACGAGTCACAGGCAGTCAGGGAAAGAGCTACACTTAATAAATCAAACCTGACAACTCCCTCTGCACGGACTTCGAGCACAACTTTTTCTTCACTTTCCCCTTTTCCTTTCTCATTCATCTGCCTCACAAACGTCTGGATAACACTAGTAGAACTGCCTTTGCTTGTGAGCACCCACCACAAAGCCAAAGTATTCTCTTAAAGAGAATGGAAAAACCTGCGTTTGGAGCACGTCACTTCCAAGTCCATTGTTGCATCCAAAACACACTATAGAATAAAGTGATAAGGACTACAAATAGCAAATACAGATTGATCAATGATGATAAATCCACTGTGTGCCAGAAAGTGTGCAAGAGTCAGCAGTTTTCAAGGAACCTTGGAAGTCATTCATCATCATTCAAACAGTATCATCATTCTGTGTATGTAATTATTCAAAATGTTGCTTCCAATTAGATTCCCTTTGCTGGATTGCACGGTTTTTAATTAAAAAATACGCCCCATTTCAAACTGAGCAATATTACGCATTCAAACATCTTTCGTTCACTCACAATACAAAAAACTAAGCTCATCAATTGTGATAATGGGAAAGTTGCTCCTTAAAGTTAGCGTGTGCATTGGCTGAGAGCCTCTTATTGTGGATGCATGGTGAACATGGCGCTTCTTTCCAACAATTATGAGCTGTTGTTATTGCACAGGTTCATGCATTAAATGAGGGAGGGCACGTCAGGGATAGAAATGAAATCAGCCAAGCAATTACCCACAGATGTTTTACGAGAGAATGTGAAAGCAATGGTAATCAAGTGGTGAAAGTTTACAAATTATCTCCCCTTTCCTGTTCCCCTGCTGAATCTTGTAAATGCTCTAATCTGACATAGAAATGCTCAGAGTTTTTGTGCGTTTTAGGAAAACAATTCCCGGCCCTGAAACTTTGCCATAGATCACAGGTTTGTCGTGTTGTTTGCGTGACGCTAACTTGCAAAACAAGAAACGAGGATGATGCAATTTTCAGAGCACGTTGCTAGCCATCAAGCCACCATTTTTTTTTGTTCTACTCCATCTCTTAAATGACTTAACTCCTAAACTGAAAAGAGGCTTTATGGCTGATAGTCTGAGAGTGACAGTGGATGAGAGGCAGTGATTCGATGCAGGGCCCAGATTGCTGTGGGCTTGGCACGCCAGCACTGAGGTCGGTACAGAGTCTGTTGTGCCGACATGTGATGGGAACAGACAACGCCACTCCTTTCCCAGCACAGGCAGCTCCTATTGGGGGGGGGGGGGTTATCCACCCATGCACTCATGGAGCCCTTTCAAGAGTGGGTGGCATATCCTGCCATTTTATTAGAATGGAATGCCTAACAAAACCAATATCAAGGTATGACTGATCATGGCAATGAACAACTGAATAAGGAGCATTAAAAACTATTGTGCAGAAATACATTTAGCTGATTGTTTAAGTACATGCAATCATAGAGCATGCTGTATATTCAACTACGGACAATACAGCCTTGAGACAAATGGCAAGCGTTTTAGGTGGAAATATTAAAGCAAGCTTTAAGTGTAGTATAATAGTTATTTCATCCTTCAGCTAAACAGAGTCTCTGAATGTGCTTTGTGTGGTAATCTGGATGCTGTCTTTGTACGTTATCATTAAACATGGATGAAGAAGAGAGCAAACAAAAACAGATTCAGTTCAATGACGAAAAGTTGACAAACATTTCAGAAAGGAAATCATGTGAAATCATTGCACTAAGCTTGCCAACAATTTCCTCCAGACCTAAGCTGTGTATCAATAAACAACTTCATAATCCCTTTTATAAGTTATCATGGCAGATGGTTCGGTCCTAATTTTGGTCGATGAAAATCTAAACATTTAGAAAGCGTCATCCAATCACTGTTCAAATCCTAAACTAGCACAAGAGTGAGGAGTAAAGAATGATCCCGTTCCAGCCTGTCATTCGTGACAGGAATTTCAAAGAGATGTTTTGTAACCACGTGTCAGTTTCATCACGTTTTTTTTGTTGTTATTTGTTTTCTGATAAACATCAATGTAATTTTAAGAAAGAACTACACAGGGCTAAACTTAATTGTCACTGACAGGTTCCCACTGTATTTCTGTCACGTATCAAACTTTCAACAGCTGCGTCTCTGTTCAGACAGATCTTTTCCTGAAAACAAGTTAGTAAATAAGCACTTGCACATAAATGTGCACATACGCATCTCCCATTGTTTGTTTTGGTTTGTGAGTAAAAGCACTGAATATACCATTGCTATAGAATATATGTTTATTATTCTATACTTCTAAACAATAACTTAACTTCCAGTCACGGCATGTTCAATCCATGTAAATGTATGTTAAAGGATGCAGCTGCAGCAAAACAGTTTAAGAAATGACCCTAAAGTACAAATTCAAGGTTGAATCTTTCAAATGAAACCTCTTTTCGATGTTCACTTTTTTGCAGCCAACACCGACATCACCTTTCTTTTAGTTTCACCACACAGTCGCTTTTCATGAGGGCTACTTATGTTTCAGTCGAGGGTGAAATGACAAATGATCTGATCCACACAGTGCAGTTTGTGCTCTGCCACTGGCATAGTGAGCGCTAATTGACATCCTGCTGAGAACGAGAGTGCCTAAAAAAGGTCAGCCTTTCTTTCGCAGGACAGCTATTGCAGACGTTATTGAAAGGTCAGAGTCATACCTTTAAAAGGAGGACTAAGAGGTGGAGATGAGAGGACTAAAGAAGTGGCACAGCTTGAAGGTTTTTTAAAATACAGGGTGTCCTCTAAAAAATCTCTCCTTGACGTCACAAGTCAACCGGTTGAGCAGGAATAAGCAACTGTGTGGACATACCTAGCATCTGTTGTTCAAATCCTTAAAATTTCCATCAATACATAACAGTTGTCATGTATCTTACCTTTCACTCCTGGTTAAACTGGATCCATCTTAGGTGTCATACATATCATTGATATAAACTCACTGGCCCCCGTTCCCTCCTTTAAAAGGTAAAGTGGATGTGTATCTGTTACGTCTCTGCCCTCCTACATGTTTTCTGGATGGATGTAAGTTCAGTTAGATAGGGGACCTAATAGGCAATTAAACTAGACCTAGAGCTATACATACTTTGTCCTGATGTTGTTGGAGTTATTAAATTATTTTTAGGGCAGCAGTGGTTAGCACTTTTATGCAACAACAAGAAGGTCCTTGGTTTGAATCCCACCAGATCCAAGTACCTTTCTGTGTGGAGTTTGCATGTTCTCCCTGTGTTTGTGTGGGTTTCCTCCCACTTACAAAAATATGGATTAATACCCCTATCAGTGCCCTGACTAAAAAGCACTGCCAATAGAACTGGAGTCAGTGTGTGTGCAAAAGTCTGTTGCGATATTTTGGTTGAGCAAGTCTTGCGCGATTTGGCTGCCATGGTATCACCCAGACTGATTGTTTGTGTGTAATAGCTGTCTGTCTGTTCGTTGTGTGTACCTAATTGGCGACCAATTTTGAAGGCGCTTTGAGGCCTGAGAAGCGCTAAAAACTAAATCCAATGAATTATTATTATTAATTATTACTATTTAAACAGATACAGGGAATTGATACAGGGTTTTTATTTCATATTCTGTTCACGAGGTCATGCATCTGTATGTATGATACCAATAAACAAATCCCATTAAATGTTTTGAATAAATTAAATAGTCCCATTTGTAGTGTTCAATTATTGCATATCCTATCAAACTATCAATCCAACTACAGACTAGTTTTAAATAAAACAAATATAGTATTATTATACTTTTTGCTTCTTTGTAACCTATGCACATTTATAACTAAAAACAATAGTTTACCAGTAGATCTGCAGACTGTTTTCCTAATGCATTACCACATAGTATGCGACATAATAACACACTAACTCTCTTGTGGTCCCACACAGACAATCATTTACTCACTCACTTCCCTGTTCACTGACCGTTGAAGGCCTGGTACGTGGCTTGTGTCTGGTGTTGCTGTCAAACGATAAATGACCTCTTTACTCACTGAACTGAATATGAAAAGGACTCTTAGGGTCTGTTAATAAACAAAGTATTGTAGTTGAGCCAGTAGGCTTCTGAAGTTAGCAAAACATAGTTAATGAAATACTTTAACAAAAGATAAAATACTTACACTTTTTTTGCTTTAATTATCATCTAAACATGTTACTTTTTGTAGGCCTAATTCTTTAAAAGTTCAAACGTAGGTGACTGGCTGAATTTGCATGAAATGTTTAGTTATTTAATATAACTTGATGAAAAAATAATCATCTTTGCCATGTCCATCCATTATTTGTCTCTTAAAGGCTAAGAGAAGTGTCATTTTAAATTATGCAGCTGAAGGGAATACCCCTTGTTATCCACAGGGGTATATTCAAAAGGACTTTTATGAGACAGTAATACAGTTTATTATAGTGTTTCTCGCTGTTTCTCTAGGAATATAATTTCAGTTTGGTAACATATTGACCAAACAATGGTTATTTCCTAACACTGCATTTGGATTGTGCTTACTTGGGCTTTCTTTAACCAGAAAATCAGCATAGCATTCCCACTCATTCCATCTTTCCCTTGTTGATGCTATGGATCCCTGTTGGGCAATATTCATACCCACAGGACATTTTACCAGTAGACGACTCAATTACCAAACATTAAATGCTGCAAATTTTGGTCTCGCCCCAAGAGCAGGAAATAGGCACTCGGTTAATTACCAGTCAATGCTTTATCCTGCACCAGACAGAACTTCGTTTACCTGTAGGAGGCAAAAGAAAATTCCAAAGCTAATTACAGCAAGGGTTAGCAGCTCCTTATCATGGTAGCCTCCATCCTGCCTTCCACCAGGTGCTCACTCTTAATTCACCAACGGCACTGATTCAAATTGTTTCTTTTTCTTAAACAGTTTTTATTTTTTATTTAATACCTCACTAGGTTGAGATTAGGGGGTTTGTACAGGTGTGGACCTGTTTAGGTGTGATTGATGAAGCTATAGCAAGTGCATGTGCTCTGCATCATAGGTGTTTTAGCTTTGATTTAAGAAAAAATTGAGAACAAACTCTTCTAACATCCACATACATTATGGCTTCCTCCCTTGATGGCCCTTTACTGGTCTTATTTCCTGGGTTCTAGAGGCAGAGTCTTTACCACCAAGTGATTGTAGTTACGCTGTAGCTCAACTAGTGAATTTATACCAGTCAGCCCCTCTGCATATCAACCTGTAGTAAATGTAACAGATTCAGACAGTAGCTTTAAAAATTTGTTGCGTTACCTGAAAATATATATATTTTAATTATAAACATAAATGTCTAACATGTACAAAGATGTATTATTTCAATATCCCATGTTGAATGGAGCGTTACTTGTCCTAATCTGTGTTATACCAAAATGTGGGTAAGATAAGACGTATTTTCAAGTCTGTTTTGTAAAATTTATCCTGTCACAATAGTTATCGGCTATTGGCTATATCGGAGTAATGTACCAAATGTATGGTTTGGTTTTCTTTATGCAGCTCCAACCTAATCTCTTACAGCTCCTGAGTATCAATGATGCTGTCACAACGCAGAGGTATAAAAAAAATGCCATTCAGGTCCAATGCATGGGAAGTATTATATGACAGTATCTTTTGGTAAGTTTCTTACCTTATACGGAAGGATTGGTCTTGATCGTCCAGATGGATGGCATGTTTTCAAAACCAAGAGCCAAAGCAAATACACACATAGAATTGAAGCCAACCGTTTTATAAAGACCTTCTAAGCAATGGATAACATGCCTTTGTGCTTTCAAAATAAACAAGATGCAATGTGTTTCTTTTTTAATTTTTTATTAAGGTACGTTTTAGTATTTTAGAAGGAATGCAAATAAATTGTTCTCTCAATCTAGGCTATCAATACTTCACCGAGCATTTTCTGTCCTATAATTTTTAAAGTAAGAAGTCCTGGAGATTTTTGAAGTGAATTGGCAACAAAGGCAACATGGCAACATACAACCATTTTATGTTGTTTGTATTGTTTAAATACTTACTCCAGTAATTCGTTATATGCTCCCATCAAATTGTATGAGTATGTAAGAGTAAAGAGACTATATTTTAATTCTACAAAACAACACTTTCGTCAATTTGCAATGGTAATGTATTCCTCTCATTTTTTTTTATCCTCCAAATTTGGACCGCGCTGCGGAGTGAAGTAATGAGGAAGCCCCCTAATGAGCGTGATGACCCATTAGCGACTGTAGGAAACGCGGCGTTGGACCGTCTAACAAGCTGGTGACTCAAGCCAGTCAGCAAATGAAGTGTAAACAATCCGCCGGCCAGTCAAAGCACGGGGTATTTTAAGAATGCTAACGTGCCTTTTATAACAAGCGCTGCGCTGCCATAGCATGCTCTGTCTGTCAAATTGAATATCAAAGGTCAGTGTAGCATGGTTAATAAGCCCCGACCAGTGTCAGGAGCAGTGGTGGACGACGGAAAACAATGCATGTGAATACCCATCTGATCAGCTCCTTCCAAAGAGAGGGAGGAGTGGGCGGTGGTGACAGAATGATGTCAGTGGAAAAGTCCCAAAGAGCATGGGACTGCAAGGCCTTGACCAGCTCTAGGGCTTTCACAATACTTTCTGTTTCTTCTGTTTTGTGATGATCAAGATATTGTGTTATTATATTTAGTACTATTGAAAAACTGTTGGTTTGGTCTCCTGGTGCTTGTTTTATCCATAAATCAGCAGAACCACATTTGCATCTACTGCACAGTACATTTGCACTACATCTTTATGTTTTGAATTCTGTATTTGTGCTGTACCTGCATTTCTTTGATTCAGTCTGAGTTTTCGTGCATCAGGATAATCATGGGGCCTTACAGCGGACTCGCTCACAGTGATTGACAGTCAATGCCAGCTCTTTGCAGCTGGTATGGATTATGTATATCCCCTGATGGGTTGACAACGGAGAGGTAAACAGGAGACATTTCCAGAGGTCAGACGGAATTCGCTAGTCTTTACATTGGGGCAACGCGAAGCACCCCGGAGAGTGAATAGTTTTTTTATTGAGCATGTCACACCAACTGTCGAAAAAGGGCGTGACTATCATTCCAGATGTCCATCTTACAAGGACAAAACTGTGTCAGCCAGGTCACATTCTTACTATGAGGCTTGCGGTAAAATGTGATGTTACACACTGGTTATCACTAACAGAAATTATCAAGCCTGGAACACATGTAAGTGTGCTCAAGCCAATACCATTACCAAAGACAATCCTATCGGAAAAAAACATTTGTGTGTACATTTTTCTTACATATTTCAGAGTTTTCCATCTACATTCATTGGAAAATGATTTGCCTGGCTGAGCAGAGAGACTGACAAAGGCACAGACAGTTTGTTGCTAATACGTTTGCGTGTGTGCGTGTGTGTGTGCGTGTGCATGTCAGTGTGTGTGCGCGTATAGTGAGCAGTGACAAGGGCGCTCAACGTATCAATGTGCTCTTTGATACACATTTTTAACATGAAAAGGTTCCTTTCTGCAATATTCTCTTTGAAAGGCTGCTTTTTAAAGAGCAGATGGGGGGGATCAAAGACGGGAGAGTAGCAAGTGCATTGTAATTGGCCAGAAACTCATTGCTTGGCTTTGTCACCTGTGACTAATGGGACTAAAGCCTTGGGGATGGTGAGGCATGGTCTAATACTCTGGACCGGGGGACACCCCGCCACAACTAGGACATGCAGATGCTCCCATCGCCACGGCTCTAACATACTGCTATCGCTTTGCCTCGGTTGTTAGATAAGTCTTTGACAGTACAGTGGAAGGGATTTCATCGATTTCCCACCCTTATGTTTACTTCTACCTGAGGAAAAAAAGTTTTCTTTTTCTGCTTTGCCGAGGTAACGACCACAGTTGTGGAGGAGATCCTTCAACTATCCTTGCGTTGAGGCAGGCCCCTAGCTATCTTTCTCAATAAGTGCTGCGGCATAGCGGTGAGGGGCTCATTGAGCCTTCGCTGGGGGAGCTAGCCGACGGAACATTAGGGAGCTGATCAGTATTCATACGGCTGAGCGAAACACAAGACAGGGCGTCGAGTGAGGGAAAAGTGAGACGTCGCCACTCAGGAAGTGATGGCGCACGTAGATACCATTGTATCAGATTCTCCTATGGCCTGACCTTCATAACTGTTACCCCTCTAAGCCCGCACTGATAGGCTCGCTAATCATCCGACCCCAGCACAAAACAATCACTCTACTAATTGGCAACAACAGCCTAGGCACGGAGTGCATCTCCCCCCAAATGGAGTAATTAACAAACAACACTCGTTATTTCTTTTTTGCTCTCTCTCCCTCTCTCTCCCTCTCTCTCTCTTTCGGTTGTGTGCCTGGAATCAGTTACCCAATGCAAGGTCAGAGGTGTTCAATGAGGTGCTAGGGCTCTGAGATGTGTTTTTTATGGGAAGGATATACCTTTTCCCCATTGATCATGTATTCCCAAACAGAAGCAAAATTAAGATTAAAGAGCAGGGTATAATTGAATTGGAAGCAATGCTTGGCATGCCAAATTAGATCTTCATAACCAAGTGAGAAGAAACACAGAGCCCCTGTTACACATGCTATGGCTGTAAGGGAATATACTATGTGAAGATCTGACATGGCCCTTTAGATTTTTAGACAGCAAAACTGAGGTCTATTGCAAAACTATGAGCTTAGACAATAAACATGTTTTATATATATGTGGATGTGGTTTATGTGGCGGAGGTACGTCTTTTTTTTTTCTTCTTTCAATTAAAGAGTTAATCTTCAGCACTACATATTAATTATTGTTTCATACCAGGGAATCAACATTTCCAATACCGTAACAATGTGGATAAAATTAAGGGAAACATCTAAACAGTTTCTAATGAACCATTTCTACCCCACATTTCTCAGCAAAACTTGTGCGGTACCCTGTAATGATGGATAATGGATGAATTTATTCTGCCCTAATTGTGGGAACACTTCAAAAGTTATCCCCAGAAATGATACAAATCTACAAAAATTAAAATGACGAGGAATCTAGGACAAATCTTGGGTTTCAGCGGAGACCTAATCTGCAGATGTAAATCCAATGACAGAGAGCTCCCCATTAGGACAGAACAAAGTAGGACAAGCAAAAGATTCATTGAAAGAAGGACACTCACACATGCAGGCGATGCACAGACATGAAAGAATCTTCTGCAGCAGTCATCCATTGGCAGCTAAATTGGAGGACTGGAGCTGTAAGAGGCCCAAGAGACTTCCTTCCTCTCTAGAGTACAGGAAATTAGATGCCTATGATACAAGCTAACGAGTTTAACACGTGTTTCTATTGGCTGAAGCTATCACTCTCCGTCCTATTAGGACTCTCTTACTTTTCAATAGGGTTAGGTTACAAAGAGACGTAATTTGCTTGAGGAACATTTCAATTTCTCTGGACAGTTGGGTGGCCCTGAACCATGAGGCGAGAATTTCCAAATGAGTACGACCGAGTGGGTGGTCACGATACAGATGGATCTACAACAAAGGCATTCACAGAGAAGCTGGCTCCTCTCTCCTCCCACACAGTTTGTCTACTGCTTTTTTCTTTACCGAATGGCACTGTGGTGGCAGTTGACCATGAATTTGCAATGTTCACACTAATGTCTGCAAAATCTTAGCAAAAGTCACTTTCTGTCGCCGGGGATCATTTGAATGACCACAGTGCATCCTACTTTTTCAAAGACCCCCAAAAAGTTGGTGCAGTTCATGCACTGGGTGATCTGACAAATGCATAGGAAATTTTCATGTAACTCATCCTGCATGGTATGGTATGGTGTGACAGAGTCGTATTCATTCCCAATCCTCCTTAGATGTGTGAAAGAATTTTAAGAAATCCCATCATGTATTTTACACCTCGTGCCGTCTCACAGCTGACAAATTCTAGATTAAACCAGACGAACGCGAAGACTTTGAAGTCCAAACAATTGCTGTGAGGGTAATTGAAAACACAAACTTGTGGATAGTGCGTGGAAGGAGAGCCCGCGGAGCCCACACAACTGTGTGGAAACAGTATGGGGCAAGGGCTGCTTTTCCCAAACTCACACTTCTGTTCCGGCATGGTGCTGCTGAATTCATTTATTTCATCATGCAAGATCCTCATCAAACAACTTGTGAATGCTTTGATAGAAAGAGAACGTTGTACATAGGTAATTTACTTTATCTACAGGTAATTATTCACAGTGCTTTTATTTTTTCATTGTATACGTCTGACTTTAGGCATAATCAAGAGTTTACACATATGCAAACATTTTCGGATGATACTGCTATTGTTAGTTGTATATCTGAGGATAATACACTAGCATATAATAATCTCATTGATTATCTTGTTGACTGGTGTTCTGAGAATTATCTTGAACTTAATATTAGCAAAACCAAAGAGGTAATTGTTGGTTTTAGTAGAAAATCGGTAACTATTAATCCAATCGTAATCAAAGGAGTTAGAATTGAAAGGTTTAACACGTGCAAATATACTTGAGTCAATATTGACAGCAAACTTGATTGGAAGGTTAACTCAAGTAATGCTTTCATAGAAGCCCAGTCACGTCTATACTTGAAAGCTTAGATCTTTTGATATTGATAGGTCAATGTTTCTTATGTTCTATAACAGTGTTGTTTTAAGTGTGTTGACCTTCTCATTTCTTTATTTGTGGGGCAACAATACTAAGGATCATAGTAGTAGACTGGGTAACACTGTAAAAAAAACAACTCAGTAATTGGTCTTAACCTGGTCTTGGAGTCAATTTCATTGATTGCATAGGAAATAAATGTTGCAAACAATTTCAAGTAATAGCAAACATCCCTGGCAAGAAGTCCTAGTGAAATGGAAACTAATATTCCAAAAAGCCACATACTGTACATGATTTTACCGTCAGCTACAATATTATAATTGAATGAATAATCTTGCATTTTGTTCCTGGTTTATTTATTTTATAAATGATAGCATATCATTTACATATAATAAAAAAGAAGGATTGGTTATCAGACAGGAACTTCAAGAACTTTTCAGGATGAATTCAAACAGCTCAGTGACTTTGACCCTCTCTGCAACCACTCCTCCCTGTCTTTAATATTCCCACTTTGCTTTAAGAGGTCCTGCGGCTGTGCAGAGACCTAACGTCTGTAATATCCATACACTCGTGATTACGTGGGGATGTCAGAGGATAACAAATGCCCTGAACTGAAAAACCCAGGTGCCCAAGCACTACCAAGTAAATTATAATTTTAAGACTAGATATCCGGTCAAGGCTGTGTGTTACGTGCTAAGCCAGGAACTACTATGATAAGCTTAAAAATAGCGACAGGTTATCTTAGTATGTTGACTGAGGTGCTCTGTGCAATGATGTGGGTCTGCTGTGTCCGCTGCCAAGGGCGTGGGTGCGTCCTTGTATTTGCTGCCATGTAATACATATGTAATAGGCTGGTATTGGCAAGACCACCTACCGGTCTGAATTCAAGGTAGCGCTTGGTTATTTCCTTTCTTCATCATTCCCAAGGTTCACACGCTAGACTCTAGCGGCTAGAGTATAATCTTATGTGAATAACACAATAGTGCTGATCCTATCAGACACACTCTCTCTCACACACACACATGTATATGCACCTATGTAAACCAACATACACACACACACACACTAGTTATTTCAGTGGTATTTTAATGATATTCTAAAAATACTCGAAAAATGCCATCGTTCATGGAGGTCAGCATAACCATGTGTTGTAAGTTGGTGAAGGTCCGCTGCTTCACTCAATTCGCCCATGAAACATTTTAAACATGTTTTTGTCTAGGTACAAGTATTCTGTGAATGTCCTTGGACACCACTCTCAACTTAGGCAATGCGTAGTATTTGCTTTGGAGGGTCCACTGACGAGCGTGCTTCCTTTGTCAGTGCTTGTATTCTGTTTTACAGCGAATAAATTCTTACAACCTGCTAATACTTGAACCTGGAAACTCTGTTTTCTTCCACATTGTGTCAATCTATAATCAAACGCCCAACAGAACAACAGGACACAGTGGGATGGGATCAATAAATCATATCTTCTGAATCCCCATGCAGGAGTGAGGAATAATCTGCCAAATGAATCAGGACATGTCTCCTCTGAGTGGTATCCATTGGAGACAGATGCATAATTAACGTACGTTTGGCTTTCATCTCCTTCATCACAGGAAAGTGTCACTTCCACAGCGACTCTGGGTTTATCAAATACCCCCTGTATCCATCCCCCTACCTTCATCACACTCACACACACACTCACACACACACACAAAGAAGAACAGATATTGTAGCTCCCTCTTTCTCACAAACACACACGCGCACACACATACACCAACACATTCACACAGAAACCTGTGAAGACTAGCCTACTCTGCACTTCTCTACCAACAATGCAGGGCGCACTAAACAGCAAGACTCACTCAAATCAATCAGGATTCCAATTAAAGCCAAGCACATAAATAAAACACCTAATGATGATGCCCAACCTTTTAGCCTCAAGGAAAGTAATGAAATAGTAATGTATTACTAAAGTCTTACGATAATGCATAAAACGAGAATGATGCCCCACAGACGTTCAATGGAAATGAGGGAACCGGGATCAAATTGGCAAAAGAGTGAGTGTCGCTGTGTCCAGATTTAGCCGCCAATCCCAGCATTCTCTCCAGGACTAAACAATCTCTTGGAGAGCTGGGCGTGTTTGCCATTTTTGTTTGGCACTTAGCTGGAGCTGGCTGACCCTGGCACCTCCAACCGTCGCCAGCCAGATCCAAAAGTGCCAGCTGGGTATCAGGTCAGTATGGCAGGCCAGCAGGTTCTAGGGTGGAGGTTCTGGCTGGGCCAAACCCAGACAGCGTCTCCATCCATCTTGTGCCAGCAATCCTTTTCTCTGCACTTTCACAGGCCCATTTGAATGCAAGTCCGCCTTTTAAATAATTTTACACAGAATATGTATATTCATGTTTTTTTATTCTGACTAAACAGATTTTTGATTAAGTAAACAAGTTACGATTTTGATGTAGATTTTGCCTCAGCCATAAATCCCAGAAAGACACACTAAATTAATTCCTAAGCTGCTTGATTCAAAGAGGTAGCACTCTGTGATATGAGAGACCTTGAACATGATGCAACTGCAAGAGAGCGCCTCATCATCTGCCACTTTCCATCCCGTCTTACAATCCCGCTTTTTTCCTTTTCATTCTCCTTCGTGCTCACCAACACACTACATTCTTTTCATGATCCTTTTTCCCATCTTGGCTGTGCGGCTACAAGAGAGCCTTAGTGCCGGTGCGTGGGTTTTTTTTCCAACGGATTCCACAGGTCATTGTGCGGAGTGGAGAGTGAGGCAAAGAGAGGAGCCAGTCATTGGTGTGCAGGGGTGGTGGGTGCTAGAGGGATTAAGGGTGCCATAGACTGAGTGTGGCAGATTGTAGGGATTTAAGGATTTTAAGGGAGGAATTGCAAGCTGTGTGGGGGGATCTGGGTGGAGATTGAGACCAGATGGCTTTGATTTTGGCACAATTATCCCCCTTCGTATTGTCACTGATCTCCATCATTTGCTGGCTTTTCTTCCCAGGAAGCTTGACTCATCCTTCCACTCATCCAACAAGTCTGCTAATGGAAAGCCTTGTAGAAGGGCAGAACACAGTGTAGGCTTCTGATCCCAGGTTTCAAACTCAAGCAATGGGTATTACACACTTCTATGCAATCACATATGCACTTAACTCACTACCAAGTATTTATCTGTAATTCAGTCTGCCACATACAGCAAGTATTTATCTATAATGCGGTCTGCTACATACACCTTGCTTCAAAACTGTTTAAACCACGAAAGCAAAGCATGTAACAGTACACGTTCTGTTTACTATACACTGCAGAAAACTGGATGGCATCTGACCAATCCAGTTACATTGCACAGCTCTCCAACTAACTACATCATTTTGTCAATTAAGCTTTTACACTCCCATGGAACCCATGGACCAGCTGAGCACAGTATTGCTGATTAGCTGCTGAAGAAGTCTGCATTCAAGCCAAATTTCGCATTAGATTTTTTGTAATAATTTTTCTTCTGCCACAAGCACACCAATTTGGCGTCCTTTTTTTTTATTCCTAATTAGTTTACTGTTTTCACCTTGGACTGCTTGATATGTGTTTAAGCCCTGCTTTGTTTTTCCTAATTGTTCCATCATTGTTAGTTGCTCGTGTGTTGTTGATCTTCTGCCTTAATTAAATACGGAATATTCTCTTGAACGTCTCTGCACTAGGGTCTCTTCTTTGTTTCCAGACAATCGTCCCATCTTCAGTTTAAAGAACCTAATAAGTGTCAACCCAGGATTAAAAGGGAAGACATCTCGGAAGACACAGAGCACTCACCATTGCTCACAAAGCCTCGATGGACTACTATCTCCCAGGCACTGTCTAAATGAGAGAAACAATGGAAGTGGTTTGAATAACAGTGTCCAGATATGCTTATAAGACATGAGGACTTGAGAACGCTGATGGGGCTTACAGCAGGTAGATCACTATACTTGGGTGTTTAAGTGGGCACATCCAGTGAAGTTATGTCTGGAGGGTAAGGCTAAATAAAAGGGAAAAACATGACTTGGTAGCCGCAGACTGAGACAGGCATTGCAGGACTGATTCTGAATGTATAATGTCTCTTATGATAGAAGTCAACAGCGTCACCCAAATGAGAATGTTCAAGTCAACCTTTTGGAAAGAAAAGCTTTGTTTTGTGTAAGCTTTGCTGCTGTCTCAGATTCGATCAAGCCTGACAAAAAAAAAAAACATCATACACTGAAATGTCACATAAGAGCAGGCCTCGCTCTTTACGCAGGTTACGGTCATCACTACCTTACACTTTGAATGTTAAGTGGGCTGAGTTAACACATGATGCCACTTCACTTAGAGAATCCAAGTCCTAATTAATTGGACATGAGGAAATATGTGGGATTCACGCGTACTTTCAGGGCAGGTGCCTACTGCAGACACAGGCACCTCCCTGCTCAACACCGCCAATACAAAATCATGTTGATGTGGGAGAGGGGAACAATAGCATTGATTGAGTGGCTGGTTGTGAAGGCATTTCCACTCTGCCGCATGCCACAGGTGCATTTAGCTCATCAGCCAGAGATTCTGTTCATCCTGACCTGTGGTAATTGCTTGACTTTCTTTGGCATTTCTGGGGGGTGACAGCAACACATTCACATTTAAATGTAACACTCCCCCCCCCTCGCTGGTCCTCTCCATTTTGACATGCAGCCTGTCATGTTTATAAGTGACCATGTCTCTGAAACTGATCAAGCCACGGGCGCTGGCTGCCTCGCGGCAATCCGTTTGCGCCTCCCATTCATCAGTGGCGTTGTTGACAGCACTCTCTGCCAATAGGATCAAAGTTCAACGTTTCTGGTGGCTGCAAGTGTCGGCAGAGGTGACACCTACGTCACTCCCCATTGTGTGATGTTGATGGGCTCAGCGGCAGGGCGGGACCCCTCTCTCTCTCGGCAGCAGAGACGGAGGCACAACACTGCGAGCGTTTGTCACTTCAAAGCGCTGCCCCGGTGACAGGGACGGTGTGACAGCAGCAGTGTGTGCAGCCTGAGAGTGTGTGGCACAGGAGTGGGGGGGGGGGGGGGGTGGTTGGGTATTCCTGCCGATAACAGATAACAGA
>JAVQIZ010174109.1:0-19268 GCA_036023535.2 Galaxias brevipinnis | reverse complement strand
AAACGTGCGTTAATACGCTGTGTCCGTGTGTCTGTGTGTGTGTGTGTGTGTGTGTGTGTGTGTGTGTGTGTGTGTGTGTGTGTGTGTGTGTGTGTGTGTGTGTGTCAAACTACGTGTATTCCAGAGAAAACAGCTGGATTCACACATCTATTATGTCACAAACAAACAGAATGTGGGTGCCAGCTTTTTTGTCACTCATTAGACACTAATCACTCCCAAATCCAGCAGCCTTTCAGCATGTGGCGCCTCTCAGCCCCCCTGTCAATTAGACCCGTCTCTCTCTCTCTGTCTGCCTGTATCTCTCTCTCTCTCTCTCTCTCTCTCTCTGTGGCAGCAGCAGTGGGATTCCGTTTTTTGACGTGAGATCCACGGCCTGTAATGCTCCCCTGTCCACCTGCTGGGCCGCCCCGCGAAATCTCTCGCCTCTGTCATTATCTTCCCCCTGATTGCCAGATAATTATATGTTAATTATTTAGAGCCTTAAATTAATTCGCTAAAAATAGTTCCTCGTCGCCAATGGAGACGGCTTCATTATTCCTCCCCTGCCTTTCCTCACTCAGCCCACCTCCCTACAACCGTCCCACCCACCCCACACCGAAACCTATGGCGGGCTGGCGTGTATTTGTATGATTGTTACTTGTTGTACCTCTGATGTTTAGTCTAATCAGCAGAGTGGAGGCTTTGGTTTTAAGTACTGTAAATTAGGGTGCCTTGTTCACTGGCGTTTGTTTGGATTTACTCTGTTTGGATTGGGTTTGTTAGTGTGTCTGTCTACCAATTATGAATGTTGACTACAATTATTGTCAATCTTACACCAGTCAAGCATGCAGCTGCATTACATTGTAAACTTATGCTTGTTGTATTCACAGTCCTTCTCAGGTTTTTGTTTTGAATGTTTGCCCTACAAAAAAAGTGTTTGTGTGTGCGGGGCGACAGTGCTCAAACAGTGTCTTTCCCCAAACTTTCCTCCACTTTGGTACACTCTGAGACGGTCTCCCGTGGGTGGATCCCCCTTCATCATCCACTATCAGAACACTTCATTAAGCTCAAGGTGCCCTGAACAAAGAAAGCTCTCCTTTAATGGGATTCTTCAGCTCATAGAATCGAAACACACACACACACACACACACACACACACACACATACAGACACACGCGCGCGCACACACACACACACACACACACACACACACACACACCCTTACCACTACACTCTGCCCCGACACAAGCAAACACAAACACACACACACACACACACACACACACAGGCATAGGCATGTGTTTGGCTAATGATAAGGACTATTGAATGGAGCTGACTTTCGGTCATGCTAGCCCTTGGGTCAAGCATCCCACTACAGGTACACATATTAGCTCAATCCCCTGCCCCCGCCTTCTCTCTCTCTCTCCTTCCGTGTTGTTTGCTCTAGTTCCCATCACTACTAGTACCGTCATGTCAAAGGTGTAGGGAGAGATTTAGACACATCTATCGGCATATAGAGCACTGATTTGAATAATAGCCATTCCTTCTACACCTGTAAAGTGAAATCATGTCAGTTTGCTTTGAAAGTGCTGGATATTGATCCAATTTGTACTGTGCTAAGAGCAAGCGCTTAATTGCTTAGGGTGACTCCTAAAGAATGTTGATAGAGTCTAACAAAACAGGGCTTGAGATTCGTTTCCACATTTAAAACACTCCTTAGACTGCCTGCTACCAGACATCAAAGGCAGCCCAAGTACAGTAGGCATCCATTTCCAGGCCTAGTTGAAGTAGCCGAGCGTCCTCACTCCACAGCGTTCTGCTGTGTGACCACACACACACCGTGGAGAATGTAGCGCGGTGTGCGACACGCTAGCTAACAAGCACGCTAGCTAAAAGTGCAGTATTTTCAAATGGTAATCCGTTTGAAAGTGAGTGAATGGTCAAAGTGTGCTGACCTGGGCACTTGAATTACCATGTGTTTCCCGGCCCTGTGTTTTTCCATTCCGGGAGTCATTTTCTGTCTCTCTCGGAACAAAATGGTGGGTTGTATGCGGCAGCGTTTTTCAATTAAAATCCGAAAACCTGCAATTGTCCCCAGATTCATCAGCTCCCAGATACAATCAGTGGATCCAATTTTGTAATTCATGTAATCACAGAGCAGTTTGTAGGCAGCGATAAACTTAATTACCATCAGGTGAAACCGTGCTGTGCAAGGGAGTGTGTGTTTGGGAGCTAGACTGAGGGGCAACAGAGAGACTCTGAGAGGAGCCTCACCTGCTGGTGCAGGGTGTGTTCAAGATGCAGCAAGGACTGGAAAGGCTAGGCACACAAACACGTACACACACACACACACACACTCGCGCGCGCACACACGCAGTAGCCTGTTGAGACCAGCCTGTGAGGTGAAAAGTGTTTGGTTTACCAGGCTCCATTCACACAGCTACAGAGCCGTTCTTTGAACATTTGTCAATTGTAATGTCATGGAAGTCATTTAAAAAGAGAATTCTTACAATTCAATATTTTCAGATGGATTTTTTCTCGGTGCCGGTAACCATAGCACCCGTTTCAGCACCAATATCGGGCTATATTTTGAACCCAGAGGCTCTATTTTGAGGCAGAGGTGCTGTAATGTAGCTAGGTGGGAATGCATGTTTACCCATTAGATCACCCGTCAGGGGAAGCACGATGTCTGACCTTTTCCAACTTGACAAGATCAAGGCTCTCTTGTAAACATGGACGATTCGCAATGTCATTCTCTCAGCCCTGGGAGAAACACACATGAACATGAGAGAGAGAGAGAGAAAGAGGGCTGGGATGGGACAAAGGTGATAGTGGTGTTTGTGTGTGTGTGTGTGTGTGTGTGTGTGTGTGTCTGTGTGTGTCTGTCGCCGAGTATACCTGTGTGTCTGATTGTCTCCTTCTCCACCAGCAGCACCATATTAGATTGGACAATCCCACCTTTGCCAGTTGGTTCCCAGGTGTCTAATCCCTCTGTCTGACTGAAGCCGTCTCCATGCACTCCTGTCAGTCACAGCCATTACATTGCCAGCCCACCGCTTACTGAGCTGTTTTAACTGCAGCTAGGCGCCAGCGAGCAGGAGCACTGCATACTTAAGCAAAGGCAACCATCCCTCTCTGCACCCCGTGAATATTTCAGGGACAGGCGGGCAGAATAAATTGACAGGGAAATTGACAATGAATCTGGCTTTTAATTTTTCAAATGAAGAGGAGGTGTTGCGGGGGCTTGATGATGAAGGGGGAGCTGGAGAGCCAGGGAGGTCATGAATCTGCTGTCTAAGGGGAGCAGGAAAGGGGAATTATTTTTTCCTAGGGCGCAGTACTTGTGCGCAAGTTTCAGATGAAAACACACACAGATACACCCACATTCACAAACACACACACACAAAAAAAATGTCTTGTGTTTGTGTACTCAAAAACACATGGATGTGCATTAACCCACACACACACACACACAAACACATTTCTGAGACTCCTGGTTCTTCTAGTTTTTATGTTTTATGTTGTCATATTTGTCCTTTTTTTGATTCCTCTAACATCTCTTGTGTGTCTTGCCAGTCATTTGCATGCTGCGTCTATTCTAAAGCGGTCCCACCTCTTGAAGAGATAAGAGAATAAGGAGAGTTAGCGCTAAAGGGAGGCCGGTAAAGGCAAGGCACCAATCTCACTTCATTTAGTTTGACGTGCATGTTTGAAATCACTCGTGTTTCACCTACGTACTGCTGATTGTGACATATTTTCCAGTCTGGTGCTGCTGTCTCTTCAAATGTTTATGTTAGTGATAAGGAGCTCAGAGAAGTTAAAGTGGTAGGGTGTACATGATGACTTTAATGCAGAAGAGGACTACTTCGAAACAAAGTATGAGAAACAAACTGTTTGATGTCTACGTTAGGTGACCTAAGTTATGTGCCGATAGTTCGGTTTCTCAATTGTAAGCGCAAATTGGAATACGCTGTAATCGTTATTTTGCAAAATAAAGAGGATAATTGTAATAACAGTTGTTTATGACTTGAACCCAGCGTCGTCCCCCTTTATTTGCTGTTTGCAGCCACTGGTTTGCACCAGGCAGCCTAAGCTACAGAAAGTCTCTACTGCCTACCTTCTGACAATCTGTTGCGTGCCTAGCATTTTCACAGAGGAGGTCATCCTTAAACGAGGGTTATTTTTCTTTATGCTCTGATTGCTTGTGTTTCGACACAAGAAGCTATTATTATCAGGGAATCAAGAGCAGCGTTATGCTGGCAGCTTCCGGCTCCGGTACACCAGTTAAATGGACAGAAGAAGAAAAAAACTAAGGAAATGGGAGAGAGATGAGGCTGCAGGATGAAACGGAGGCGTTCCGTGGATTCCCATCCAAGGTGTGGCGCTAATTACTTGGATGAAGTCCAGAGGTTTTCATAGAGTTTTGCTTGCGCAAAAGCATTTGGTACGGTACAATTTTAATTATTCCTCTTCGTGTGAAATGAAGCTGACTGGACGTCTTTTCATGGACACAGCAAACAGTCCCCTGCCATACCCCGATGTAATTAAAGAAAGTAGCGGGACATTTTCCCTAGTTGGAACAGGATCTTATGTAATCTAATGAGCTAATGGATGTAAAATTAAATTTTTTTTGTATTATTATTTTATGTCACACGAGGAGACCATGATTGCATTGAGATGGATGCTGATGGTAGGAATTCACTGTATAATCAGACACATTATTTTAAATTGGCATAGTCTAAAATGTAGATCATTTGAGAAACAGACCGAAGATGCAGACTCAAGCCATAAAAAAGAGCCATTTTGACTGCTTGCGTCTTATTAAGCTGTCCCTGCAGGCCGAAAGTCATTTTGAATGATATTGCCAGAGGTTGATAATAGACTGCGTGAGCTGTCTCTCCCCTCAGTTCTTCTCAGCCCCTCCCTTTTGGTGCCCCGTCCCTTCAGCCTTGTTCCAGGTCGCGTCCCGTCCCCTGAGCTGGCTGCTGTCCTAATGCCCTGCGACAGCCTCTGCCTCTGTGCCACTGCCCGTCACAGGGGCCCTGCCAACCCAGCGCCAAACAAACCCCGGCCCTCTTCCTCCTCCTCCTCCTCCTCTTACCCCCCTCCTCTCTGACCCCGTGCTGCACAGCGACACCACCGGCTCCACTTGCTGCTGGCTGACACCACAGTGCACCTCCTGCCTGGCATTGGCCACGTCCCCCAGCCAGCGCGACTAGACCCACCATCTAGACCAGGCATACTTTGGTTCTTCAATATTTATATATGAATTTTTTGGGATGGGTGGGGGTTTGTCCATCTCTTCATCTCACTTCATAAACATGCCTGTGTTGGCCCCTCCTCCCTATCGTCCTCTCTATACCTCTCTCTCGCTGGGATGGGCCGTGGCCAGTGGCACTCTTATTTTGGCCCACAGGGATGGCTGGCAGTGGGCGAGGGGATCAGCACAGCAGAGATGGAGGGGCTTTGGGGAAAGCAGGCTTAGTGCGGGACCTCCGGTGGAAGGGCCAACAGGCACGCAGCAAAAGCATTAAATAAACATTAATGGAACTGGGTTAGAGGAGATTTATGAAGGAGCCTGTTGGGCCCCTGCCTAAGAGGACAATGTACCACTTTAATAACTCTCTCATGCACACAGGTAAACAAACGTGGTAATTTCATGCTGCCCTCACAGGTGGCCCATGCTGCAACCTATTTTCATGTTATTTTTCTAGTGGAGAGAACTATTTCTGTATATTCTGTTTTTTTGTCCATGGGTTTGGTCCCAAAAAAAAGCTCTTAACTTTCTGTCTGACTTGCATTTGATTTTGATGTCACTTTGTGGCACTGAAAACGAGAGACCTTAATCGTGGCTTAGCGAGGTTGAAATTACATCGCCCGTGCAAACAAACTGCGAGAAAGTCAGTGATTAAACACACTGTAATGAGGACACTGTGGCAGGATAAATCAACATATTCTGGAAGTTTTACAAGAAGTGATTGTTGGTCAGAGCAGCTTTTGACCAGAAAGGGTAAACATTTGTTGGCAGGCACAGCTTAATGTATGAACTCGTTGAATGACTCATGATGTATTTGTAAAGTTTATACCTGTGTACGACGCTATATAACATTACACATCTGGGAGTAACTGTGTCCAATATCCATCCTGAATTGTTCTATAGAATAGCTGTGTTGCATTCATGATAGAGACATGTTGAAGACACATAGCCATCTCTGACCAGCCTTGATAGGATACAAGGCTAAGCACAATGTTTGTAAAATACAGTAATAGCAGAAGAGATTTGTTAAAACCCGAATACCATTATAAATCCATGTATGCCAAAGTCCTCTAAGATCCTCTACTTCCGAAAGTACTAGCTAACCCAAAACTCTTTTGTCAGACAGCCCATCAATTTTAGCAATCTCCCTCAAGCCCCGGAACAATGGTGGTGCTCTGCGTCAGTGAGGTGCAGTGCAGAGGAAATGCAGGCATCTCCCCCCCCCCCCCTCTCTCTCTTCTCTTTTCTTCCCGCATGATAGCTGCTGGAGGAGAGAGCAGACTGACAAACAGGCCAGGGGTCTGCCAGAGGAGCCTCCACCATGCTCTACCTTTAGAGCCCCACTGGTCTCTGGCCAGCCCCCTGTTTGAAGTCCCGACGAGGTGCACAACGGGCTCAGAGCTCTCACTCAGCGGTGATGAAAGTTCACGCTGCACTCGACGAGGAGAACAAGGGACACAAAGAGTTTGGAGGAGATTGAGGATGAGAATACAAAAGACGAAAACGAACAAAAAAAGAAAAAACGAAACGTTTGAGTTTAGTTAGACGGCGATGAAGAGAACGGTTGGGATAAAAACAAAGATTCAGTCAGAGATAGCGATGGACGAAAAAAGAAATATGCTAATGGTGGATGATGGATGTTTAGAGGCAGCACGTGTGTGTTTCTGCGTCGTGGCGGCGGTGCTGTTAGACAGTAAATGCCAGACGCCGTCCAAATGACATCTTTGATATGGAAATCAAGGGAACTGAAGTCCGGCGAGCATCATCCCAGTCCCCTGCGAGAAGCACAGCTACATTAGCAACTTCACTCCTTCCCGCTGCACTTTGCAGATATTTGTGTACGTTTGCGTGGTATTTGTGTGTCGAAGTGAAAGAGGAGCGCCTGCGAGACAATCCGATCTCGGCCGGCAATCAGTCATACAGCCGAGCGCCAGATTTGTAGCCTGTACCAAAGTTCACGCTGACTCAGAAACTCTCAGTGCTCTTTAAAGTCCCACTGCTGTAGTGGGATTGGTAGGTCTCATTATTGCCACCATATGATACCTCACCATACGACTCTATGGAGAGCCCACAGCTGGTGATTTGGGAATGAAATATTCATAACACGTTTCAAAGCAACTCGAGCCATTTAACCAGGACCCTATCCAATAGAGGTGCTCCACAAAAAATGTGGCTGCGGATGGTTTTTTTGGCTTTTTTATTTTGCTTCCACAATCTTTAGGGGCGCTTTGTGAACATGCATAGAAACATGCTGGAGAACGATTGGAGCAGGAGATGAGAGAAAGAGTTTTAAAGGTATCCAAATAATAAGGTAGGCAGTCAGAACACAATAGGAAGATGCAGGCCGCAGACAGACGGACGGACGGACAGACAGCTAGTTGGATTCCTCCATCTGAGGGCTGTGTGACGATATATTTTATACAGGGTGGTTCTGAGGTCTGGTAACACTGACCTGCTGGGATTTAATTCAACAGCCGCATTATTTGTGGTGGTGAGTGTATGTTTGTTTGTTTGCGTGTCTGCTAACATGTCCATGCACTGCTCTGTCTGTGTTGTCTCAGTCCAGTGTGCGGGGGCCCGTTCTCCGGCGCCACCAGCGGTGTCCACTGTGATAACACTGAGCCGCCAGCGCCCGTCAATAGTCAATTCGCCGGGAGGAAAGTGCTTCTTCTGCTCAGTAAATTACACAGTGCACGGCGAGCTAGAGGTGCCTGACCCCGCTCTTGTTGGCAGAAACAATAGAAACAATGACTTCAATCAGCTGTCCTTACACAACGTCAGTTTGCGTGGCGCCCTCCGACCGTAAAAAGCCATTTCTATTAGGTGGCGGCGGCCGCTATTAGCTTGCCACGCCACTTCAAACTGAGATGGAGAAGGTTATTGTAACAGCACATTAGCTCCCGGTGACCTCTGGCTGAGCGCTATTGGTATTTTGTTGGTGTATGTGTGGTGTGTGTGTGTGTGTGTGTGAGGACTGGCGTGAACTTGGAACGTGGGTATGTGGCTGTTTTTGGCCCAACTTTGTACCGCATGCAATATATATTTTTTAACTGTATTACAGTAAGTTTGCCCAGGTGTGTCCTTCTTCTTTGTCACTGCCTTGTCTGCATTTGAACGCCTGAGTTCCTTGACTGCTCCTCCCCTCACGGATTCTCCAAGCTGTCACGGGAGCAATTCGAGAAGCTGTCCACCATGCACAAGACCATGCAGAAGCTCTACGAGAGCCTGGGTAGCTACTACGCGTTCGACCCCCACGCCGTCAGTCCAGAGGACTTCTTCGGGGACCTGTCCAACTTCCGAACTCTCTTCATGGTACGTTCACACACAAACACCCACACCGTATTCGCCGTCTACACATTATGATTTGTATCCCTGTGACAGTTTATAAACCCCTTTTTTTTTTTAGTTAAGGGGACTACCATGACCACGATTCTAGCTAGGCCTCTCCCATTTGCTCCGAAGACAACCATCTGCCACGGCAGTGCTCAAAGGGGTTTCGTAACGCTTGCTTTTGACAATAGAAAAGGTAAATGCTGCCCTAAGGAATCGAGGGAAGTGCCAAAGCATGCCGCGCCGTCTCACGGTCCGCGGACAAGAAAGTTCTGCTCCCACGTCTCCCCATCCTTCCATCTCCATCCATCTGAACGGCGATAGTCGAGCGACGTTCATCAGCATGCAGCCCGTTAGGTGCACCACCTCAAACCTGAGGAACCCGGCCCGTCTTAAGAGGAGGCGCTCGAATGAGCGTATTTCATCATATCTCCGCGCTCGATAAAGAAATGTCCCCGGTAGACCTGGGAGCTGGTGGGAAGGCTTGGCTTATAGGACAGATAAAAGCCATGCCTAAACTGTGCCGAGAGTACCAATGTCTAATGTAGCACGCCTCACGTAAGTCCCGCACTGATAAAGAGACTTTGGGAAGCCTCTTAGCCCTTTACTAAAGTTTTCTTAAGCATGCCAGTGTGTGTGTATGTGTGTGTGTGTGTGTGTGTTTAATACATGGCATGCCTTTTCCGAGGGGCTTCAAAGAAGTAGCAAAGTCTTAGACAGGTAGCGGGTTGGGTAAGCCTCCAGAGCTATGGGTTTAGAACCTCTTAAGGAGCCTGAACCAAGGTCGGGAACACTGCACTCTGTACAATTCTACTTTATAACAATACTATGATAATGGCCTCCTATTATGATTCACTGTAACATTGTGAAAAAAGATGATTAATGCATTTAAGTTTCACAATTATATCTATTACTTAGTTGAATTGACCTGTATTATTCTTCGCATATAGCATTACTAAAATCTGTTTTGTTAAGTAAGAATTATTTGAAAGTAAAATTAGTTAGATGAGTCTAACCCAAATATTACATTATAAAATCCAATCAAAATAAAACCCTCTGTTTTCTCTAAAGAAAAGCCCTTTATAAATGATTGCTAAATGTATTGCTCAAATGGATCCCATTAATTGTGAGGTAATTACGGCACTTTTCAGAGCAAACCAGAGACTGTCCCTCATGGGCACAAAAAAAAAACGTCCAATAAACATGACCGCAACTTTCTCTGCTCTTCATCTTTTCCGTGCTCCGTCTCTCCCTGGCAACAGCCCCCTGAAATGCTTTGTGTCAGAATGATGCCATAATGTCCAGAAGGCATGCTCCAGGTCTTCACCACCCATTAGTGTGAATGGCAAGTCCTCGCTGTCTTTCAACGTCCTCTCCCCTTTGTCTCCACTCGGGGCCCATCCAAAACCCACCTCTCATTCCTCCTGATCAAAGTGTACCGGCACGCTACGCGTCCCTCCCTCAAGGATTCCAGCAGTCTCTTAAAGAGGCATCCACGCAAAATAGAAATAAATTATTCTCTCAAGCAAATAGCTCGCTATGAATATTTTAGTAGTGATTTAGACTTCAGTGCCAGGGAAGGGAGAGAGGAGAGCATATGGGGTAAATGTTAGGCCACAGAGTTAGCTGTGTGTGTGTGTGTGTGTGTGTGTGTGTGTGTGTGTGTGTGTGTGTGTGTGTGTTTCATTTGTATGTTTTGTTGTTGCTAGACAAACCCTTCTTGGATGACCCTTTTTACTTTAGCTATTCCCTCTGCCTGTCTGATTCTTCAGAGCTCTGCTGACAGCTGCCCTAATGTGACTGGCTTTCAGAGCGTTGGGGATCAATGGCTGTTTCTTTGCGCATGTTGTTTTCACTTTTCAGGCCGTGTAAAACCCCCCAATTTGAGAAGGTTCCATTGCAAACAAAAAAAGCAAAGTTTTTTGTCTTTTTCACCACGCTCTAGTTTGCCAAGTCAGTGCTGAGAAGTTAGTTATAGCAACTCTGGCCCCGCATCGATGTCCGCTTTCCAATTTCAGCGAGCGTAGGCTGCTTAGCCAGTCTTAGTTCTTTTACAAAGGGATGAAATGCATGTTTGTTTTAGAACAAAGAATGGAGAAGCCCCTTTTTCGACGCTCCAATCGACCTGTACGTCCAGTTCACCCGTGTCAAAGGCACCAGTCACGCAGGTTGATAGCATATTGACCTTGAGTCAGCGAGGATAAGGCCTTACTGGCGGTATCGAAGTGCGAGGTGGATTCCTGCCACAGCGTAGCCTCGATATTTCAGAAGTCTGTCAGAATGTATTCCTCCTAAAGAGCTTTTAATATAACGCTGGGTTTAATGTTCCAACGGCAGGTGCAGCATCCCTGTACAGAAATTGATCGACATTCCTCAAACAACCGGATGAAACAGATAAAATAATCCATTAGACGTTTCCCCTCCACCGCTTTTTTTCATTTTGTGGCCAATCCAAAGTGATTTCCGTTCAGCACGTGGGGACGAGCAGTGGAGAACCCCGGTAGTTCTTGTTTTGTTTTATATTGCCGATATTTTGAGTGGGTTCAAAAAACATGGGTGTAATTCTGACCAGGAGCTGGGCGACGAGGAGCTCTCTCCATTAATGAGCTATCAAAGCACAGCAGATGGCCTGGGAGCAGCCAACAGTCTCACTTGTTAATTGAATGACTTTCTAATAAGACCAATAGATCCAGGCTGGGGTAGGCTGTGGCAAGAGGGGAGCATCACCACGATGAAAACGGTGATTAGGGTATGTGTGTGTGTGTGCGTGTGTGTGTGTGTGTGTGTGTGTGTGTCTGTGTGTGTGTGTGTGTGTGTGTGTGTGTGTGTGTGCATGCCAAGGGCCATTGGCTCTCTTTCGGTAGCTCCCTAATGCCGTGTGAGTAGCCGTCATCACAGGACTCATAACGACGGTGGAGGATGAGGAATGTGATGACGACGAGGAGGATGATGATGAGATAGATGAAGGTCTCTCACACCGCTCAGCTACCCTCGTCGATCCCAGACCCGGCTGGGTACGGGTTCCCGGGCGCACAAAGGTGTCGCTAGAATCACATCACCAGTCTTTGGATGTCGCCCTCTCAATATGGCCAAGGAAGCCTTCCATCGCACAGATCAAGTCACACAGCCTGTCGCCCTCTTAACTTCTGCGAAAGCCTCTTCCTCGTGATCACTGGCACATGCTGCGCCAGATGGCCAATAAACACATTTGCCACACAAATCTCTGGCGCTCTCATCTTGGTCCATGTCAAATTAGATACAGCCCGCAACTCTGTCTCTGTTTGAGATCAGTGGTGCAAGCGAGGAGTGTGTGTGTGTGTGTGTGTGTGTGGGTGGGTGGGGGGGATTTCTTTGGCTTTAGTTTGGGGTGGAGCAGTGATCAGGAATATGTTCTGTGCTGAAGCATGTCAGACTAGAAAAAAATTAAATAATACTGATCGGTCTATTTATTTCATGAAAATGGAAGTGTTGAACCTGGGAAGGAAAGAGCCAGTTGTTGTTTTTGCTGTTGGAATGTTATAGAGAAAGGACCTCTGCCACTGCAGTGCTCCCTAAAAAATAATATTATAGCCTAGGGGGCTGCACATAACCTGTAAGTCCAGAATGGTGAGTGCAATGTCAAAGTATGGAGTTGCTCCAAACTTTCTCTAACCTCATCCACAGACCATTTTTACGTACTGACACTATTAAGATTTCAGAGCGTGTGACCAGAGCAACTGAGTAAATCCTTTACAAAGTAGGGTTCATTCAAGTGTTTCATTATTGAAAACCTTTTTTTTTTTTTTTTTTTAGTTTTGGGCAGCACGGTGGCTCGGTGGTTAGCACTGTTGCCTCACAGCAAGAAGGTCCTGGGTTCAATCTACCCTTTCTGTGTGGCGTTTGCGTGTTCTCCCTGTGTTTGTGTGGGTTTCTTCCAGGTACTCCGGTTTCCTCCCACAGTCCTAAAGCATGCTGGTTAATTGGTGACTCTAAATTGCCGTAGGTGTGAGTGTGAGTTGTTGTCTGTCCCTATGTGTCGGCCCTGTGATAGACTGGCGACCTGTCCAGGGTGTACCTCTCGCCCTGTGTCGGCTGGGATAGGCTCCAGCCGCGACCCTGTATAGGATTAGCGGTATAGCTAATGGATGGATGGATGGAAGTTCAAATCCCACCTGAGAACACCACCACTAGTGTGCCCTTGAGCAAGGCACTTAACCCTTGGTTGCTCCATGGGGACTGTCCCTGCAATCTCATTGTAAATCGCTTTGGATGAGACACAGCTAAATGATGAAACTGTAAAAATGAATAATGTAGCTATTATAGTTTCAATGCATCAAATGCAATTGTTTCAGTATGTTTATGTTTGACTCATGGTGACAAATGTAATGTCTTGCTGTTGTTATGATGTCATATTGACCGTGGTTATAAAGAGAGCACGCTGGATAAGAGAAAGCCTTAGTAGTGGGGGTCCCCCTTCGCTATGTGGCTCGGCCAGATGGCACATAGTATCGCTAGGCTCTCCAGCCGCTTCCGCACGGCCTGCTCCGTTAAACGGCAATCAAGTGGCCCACTGGCTCCCCGGGGCCCCTGCCCCATATTTACACACACACACATACACACACACTCTGTCTTTCCCTTTTTTGGAAGAATCTTTTCTTATTTCTTCAGAAGAATGACTACTATGCTATATAAATGCAGTCCATTTGAGTATTAAGGTCAAATATCCACAACAATACTTGCCATTTTCTCAAGAGTCAAGGAGCGTTTTGTTGACTCTTTACTGTCTTGTGTGACTGTGTTTGTTTGCAGTTCAATTGTAAATAGATACTTGCACATATAATTTACACTGGCATGTCTATTTTTTTGGGGGGGGGGTGTGTGTGAAACATTCTTTTCACGTGTGTGTGTGTGTTCCCCTCAGGTGAATGATGTCCAGCTGTATGGTAAGTCCAGACGTGAGGCTGTGGCCTTCCTTCGGGAGGTGCCCCCTCCTTTCACCCTGGTGTGCTGCAGACACCTGACGGACGAGGGCAGCGACTACCAGCCCGACCAGGAACAGGAGCAGGAACCCTGGACAGAACCCAGCCCCGCTGCTAACCTGGAAGAGGTACAAACATAGGCACACACATCTCTCATTTTATTGACAGCGTAAGCAATTGTTATGTTATGCTCATGTTGCATGTGTGTGTGTGTGCGGTCAGATCGAGCTGAAGTTGTCCTCCCTTCTGGCCAGCCAGACATCTCCCAGGGGCTGTGGAAACCATGGTGTTCAGGTAGCTGTCTGCTTATTCTGCTCCTCCTGCACACTACAGCACTTTGTACAGCCTCCAGGTTCTTTGTCAGAACACAACTTCAGATGCTTATTCAGCTGGGATCTTCAGAATTGATCTGACATGTAGTACATACTTACTGTCGAGTCACTATCTGATTTTGTCTCCTTTTTTCCCAGGAGCATGAGGAATTAGCAGAGATGCCTGAAGATGTTGAAACCGCCAATCCACCCCCCCACAATCAAGGTAACCTTAAAGAGGAGGAGAAGGAGGAGGAAGAAGAGGAAGAGGAGGAGGAGGGAGAGTTGGCCCTGTGGTCCCCAGACATCCAGGTGCTGGAGCTGGAGAAAGGAGCACGGGGCCTGGGCTTCAGCATCCTGGACTACCAGGTAGGAGGGAGTCTAGCTAGCCGCTCTTCTGGCTCTGCCTTCATCCAGATTCTTTCTCCTCTCTTTCCGTTTGTACTTGCTTGAATTGACTGTTTTTCTCTCTGTCTTTGTCTCTTTGCTTGTCTGTCACTGTGTCAGTGTGACTCTCTCTCTTTATCTACCCTTCTTTAACTTTCCGCTCTACCCTTTTCTCTAAATCCTGCTGCCATGTATAGCGGCTAATAAATGTACCAAATGACCTTCCTCCCTCACCAGCAACAGTGAGCCCTCAAAAAAACCTCAAACCTGATGAAACTAGCAGAGCTTTTGGATGTGGAGGGTCTTTGGCACCAAAAACACACAGTTTGATTAACATTTGGGCTCCATCACCAAGGCTTTTGTTATTTTCATTTATATTTGTTTTCTAATTCTTGTTTTTCTTTTATGTTTTTGACAGTGAATGATTTTGGACGCTACCTATTTTTTTAATCTAATATAAGACCTAATGATCAAGCACTTAACTCAAAATGTAGATCTTTAGCTCAGATCTTTTGTGTACTTCGTCCACCACTGGCCATCTGCAAGTGTAAGAGGGATTTTTACCCGGTTATTTGTGCATAATTATTTCAAATCTGTGACAGCTCCTAATGAACATAAGAAATAAACCTTGACATATGACACAAACTTAATTGTTAGCACAAGGTCCTGGCCCAGCAAAATCATAACACCACCACTAGTTTGCCAGATTGAAGATCATACACGAAGATTATTGATTGAGCATATTGGAATTTAAGTTTGTGTGTTCAGCCTCTATAGTTTGTTGGACATAGTTTGTGTGTTCAGCCTCCATAGTTCTTTAGACATAGTTTGTGTGTTCAGCCTCTATAGTTTTTGGGAGATACTTTGTGTGTTCAGCCTCTATAGTTCTTTGGGGATACTTTGTGTGTTCAGCCTCTATAGTTCTTTGGGGATACTTTGTGTGCTCAGCCTCTATAGTTCTTTGGGGATACTTTGTGTGCTCAGCCTCTATAGTTCTTTGGGGATACTTTGTGTGTTTGCTACATTGAGATCTGATCCACCTTCCTATATACGTAAAAAAATATATATTTTACTAAAGTGCTTATTTTAATGGATCAAACTTCAGGAGTGGATATTTTTTCAATGAGTACATTTTCATATAATTATCTGCAAATTTGTTTATTTATACAGTATATAAAAACTAATTTGCAGATAATTATAAACGAAAATGTAATCATTTAAAAAATATCCAGTCTGAAGTTTGATCCATTAAAATAAGCACTTTAGTAAAAAAAATGTTTTATTATTGAACGTAACATTGTTATATGTTTGAGCAACGGTGATTGGCTGTTTATTTAAGTCACAAAAAGACAATGAGGTGAGATGAGAATACAACAAAAGATGGAGGTTGTCCAAACGTTTGCCACTGTACATGTATGAGCACCCACGCACTGTTTGCCTGGGAAAGTGAGGACAGCGAGCTATAGAATTTGATTGATCCGGCTGGACCTGGTAAGATGTCCCAGGATCACCACTCACTAGGAGGAGGCAGAGGGGCACAGAAGGAAGCTGGCTTGGGATGAGGGCCTGGAGCTAGGCCAGTGGCAAACATCATCAGCTCCAGGCTCCACAGGGGTGGATTCTGGGATAAGGCCCTAATCACAGCCCTTCTACACTAATCACTAGCCACCCTTCAAGTGGGCACTTCTGGTGGCACACAGCTACTGTATGTTGGGTTGTGGTTCATCCTACAAAACCCAAATGTCCATGAAATGTTGAAAATAGAAGTGCCTGTCAAACAGCATTGGTGGTACTGCTCTTTCCCAACTCCAAATAAAAATATATAGGCTATCAGAGCTGTGGATGACTGATGGCTGCCCCGCCATACCACAAACAGTTACAGTGCTGCTGATTGGCTGTAACATGAGCAGCCAACCTTTCAATTCACCCTCTCTCTTCTCATGGACAAAGAGAAGATCAGATGAATTGAAGAATAAAAACGATGAAACTATGCTGATAACAAACAATGAAACTATGCTAATAACACGCAGTCTCAGTAATTTTGTTGCCTTTGTTGTGGTTGACTATTATCTGAGAAAGCGTCAAACACGATTATGTTTTACACAGATTTTAGTTCAATATGACTTGCAATTTGTCCACACATGCATTGGGTATGATTGATTAGAATGAATTCCTCAATACTTCTTAAGTGAGGTTTGGCCCACTCAATGACAGCTCCAGCTACAGTGGCAGCGTTTTATAGTTCATCATGGGGATTTCATATGATAGAACATAGGTTCCCCATCTGTTCTGGCAAAATACTATTTGTCATAGTCTCGAATGAATTTGTGTAGGCTGAATGCGCAATATTCTAGCAAAGAGTCAATTTATGAAGGGATTGTTTTAGTATTTTTGAATTTATTTGGACTTGACCCCTCCGTCACCCATATTTCTTGTACATTTAACTATATCTTTAGGCATATTCTCACCTTTTAGACCTCCACCACTTCTTTCCTCCTCCGTCTCTCTATCTCCCGTCCCTTTCCTCCTCCTCCCTCCTCCATCCTTCGTTCAGCCAGCTGAGCCCACACTTTAAGGGGCAGGTTAGATCCCTGTTGATATTACCATGTCAGTGTGTGTACACTTTGTGCTAACTCTCCTCTCTGCCTGAGGTGCCTGTGAGTGTGTGTGTGTGTGTGTGTGTGTTTGTGTGCACGCAAGTCAAATTTACTGTATGTGTTGATGTTTGTGTGGGTAATTTCCAAATCTTGAATAAAAATCAACGAAATGTAGGTAGAGCTGCATATCATTTAAAAGTAAGAAAAAGTAAGTGTCATACAATAGTTTTCCTCTTCATCTCAAATTCACTCCAAGCCGTGTCACGGTACATGTAGTGTCTTACCTTCCTCCTTTATCTCCCATCCCTTCGTCCTCCTTTATTTCTATTCTCCGTCCTCCTCTCTGGATGTGTGAGCTGCAGGTGCCCTAGGCAGTGAGGGAGAATTGATTTCCAGGCGCCGTGTCTCCAGCATTAAGAGCTTTGGGCTGATAAGACTGAATGGGATCCCGAGCCTGGTCTCCACCGCCTTTAGACACACGCACACAAACTCTGCTTCCTCTGTCTGTGTGTTGGGGTTATGAAGGCAGGGGTCAGTCTGGCACTAAACACTACCTCTAGTATACAGTCAGTATTAAGCCTGAGGAATTATCTAAAGACAAATGTATTTATGTCTTCTCTAAACCAAAATAGATGCGGCGCCAGATCCATTGTGTTAGTTTACAAAGAAAAGCAGCCATGTGTTGGAAGAAGTAAACCACATAACCGAATCGTTGTTCTCCTCATTCTCCCCTGTCACTTTGCTGAAATGGTCAGTCAGTGATGCACACCACTTACCAGATCCAAAAGATGAGTGGCCAATGTGCTCGCACCACCACTCAGTGTTGCAGCCTAATCACACTGCTCTAGTATTAGCTGGGGCCCAAAACCTGTTTAAAAAGGAGCTGCTTGACTGTAATCATTTTGAGTGATGGGTGAGCCAACAGCAGGGAGTCCCGCATAGAGCCCCTTGTCCCTCAGCCCATTGCTCCTTAATGGAGATTGATGAAGGGGAACCCTGGCATGCTTTCACTTCAGTGGGATCAGGTTTGGGGCTGACACAGTGGAAGACCATTTCAGTAACATTATTCTAGAGGATTCTCCTCTCCTCAGTCAGAACCTAGCTCCTAGCAGTTAGCTGGGACTGTTCTGGGTCCAACAGATCATATTGTTTTGTTTTCATAGAGAGAGAGAGAGTTGTGTTTCAGTACTGTGCTAGACTGTTAGAGGAGTGGTTCCTCTATGCATCTCAACAGACATTCAGTTGAAGAGCCTATGCTATGAGGCTATTGATGCGTCTCCGATCACACTGTGGACTCTGGCCAGTCATTACGCGCTGCTGTGAGAATGGAAGGCCGCTCTGCTGTGTTATCTGCTTCCAGAGCATTGCAAATGGCGCGTTATACTACGTACCCTCAGACCTGGTCAGTGAGGAATGCTTTAGCAGCGACAGAATGGATACCCTGTACCTTCCACTATTCCCTTTGAGTTGAAGAGTCCCTGGGATGGACTCTAGAGGTTTCATGTGTAGAACCTCTAGAGTGTGAGTTGTGCTGGACTTTGGATAGACAGGCATCCATGGAAACCAACTGCAGCGCTCCTAGAGAAGGACCATTAGCTGCAGTAAGACTGGTTTGAATCACAATGGAGCTGAAGGCTGGACCGTAGAGAGCAGCTGCTGCCTTTAGCAAAACCAGCTCCACCCACCTTGGAGCTCTGAGAGTCTACATGACAGCAGGTCATCTATACGCTGCTCTCTCCTCTATCACCATCTTTCTCTTTCGTAGTCTCACCCTTTTTCTGTCCTTTCTCTGTCTCGCTCATCCTCCAATTCTTTGAGTCTTTTTGACTCAAGCTCTTTCTGTATGTAACATACATGTTCATGTCTGTTAGTGTATGTGTGTGTGTGTGTGTGTGTGTGTGTGTTTGTCAAAGGGGGTTACTGTGGATGGGGAGTGAAATGGGGTTGGCTGCATCCCCAGAGCTGGACAATGCAGCCTCTGTTTTCGGAGAAGGCCAGCTGGAGTAGAACCCGAAACCCCCGCGCTCCCTCCTCTCTGCCACCTCGCCCCATCCCAGCAGAGCTCCATTCATCCTGCCCTCTCTCCCTCCACCCAACTTTGCTTTACTCCTCTGTTTTTCCAGTTTTTACGTCGTCTTCTTTAGTCTAACAGAGCAACATGTCTTTCTCCATTCAGTCCTTGTTCCTCTCCCAGCCACAAGTAGTCTGTGTGTCCTATCCCTCCACAAGCCACCGTGGAGGAGCTGCTTCCTAATGCCCCAGTAGAAAACAGTCAGTCACAGAGGAGGAGCTGCTTCCTAATGCCCCAGTAGAAAACAGTCAGTCACAGAGGAGGAGCTGTTTCCTAATGCCCCAGTAGAAAACAGTCAGTCACAGAGGAGGAGCTGCTTCCTAATGCCCCAGTAGAAAACAGTCAGTCACAGAGGAGGAGCTGTTTCCTAATGCCCCA
>JAVQIZ010174030.1:0-11395 GCA_036023535.2 Galaxias brevipinnis | reverse complement strand
TGCGTAACCTAACGGCTTCTGTAATACGACAACATCCCTTAGGACTCACAAACGTCAAACTTGATCTGTTATCTCAAAAATATACTCCTCGACAATCAAATGTGAAATGTTCCGTACATTTAGAGTAACTGTTGCTGTCCTCCCTCTTTCTGTCCCTGCAGAGTCTTTCCAAGTGGTCGTCAGAGGGAATGGATTCCTTCATGCCCGGAACATCGAGAAGGTCCTGTGCAGTTTCCGCATCAACGACACGCTCACTAAGAGTAAGTGGGACAACACCTTAAAACCAACTATAACAGCAAAAAAAAACATCAAATATTTGCAGTATTATGACTGCCAAATGGGTGTGCTCAAAAACCAAAATCAAAAACCTGCCTGGTTTAACCGCAATATGATGTAATAAAATCACTGGCTGACGAGACCCCGTGGCTAAACTGATGGAAACCTACAGGGCCTTAGAGTATGTTATGAGTTAGAGACGGTAACAACGTTCTCCCTGTTTTACACTGAGATTCCCCAAAGTCAAGTGATGTTCGTCACGGGAGGGGGTCCTCTATGACACAACCAAAAATAATGGCAAATCAGTCCTCATACCATTTCATCCCGCTAAAAAACAAACAGTTGTTTTGTTAGCTTTTAAAGGGCACATTTAACAACCTGGATGTAGGACTGAGAGGACAGATAAAGGGGGAAGCAGTGCCACTCACGCTAGGAAAAGGAGGAGGAGGAGGAGGAGGAAGGAATGGGTTTGGAGGGTCCTGGAGGCACATACATTAACCTCCGTCTTTAATAGTGGTCTAATGGACTAGTGAAACCCCCCCCTTCACACACTTTACACCCCCCTCCCAGGCACAACACCATATATAACCATTCTAACTACAAATAAAGAGGATATCTTGGCTGGAGTGAGACACAAACAAGTCTGCCAATGATACTGAGCCGCAGTGGGGAGAATGAGATAGGTTTTTTTTTTGCCTGGATGTGATTTACTGTACGTCTGAACTTTTACTGTAGCACTGTGACACAGGCTTCTGACTTCAAAACATCACTAAGCTTCTTAAAACAAACTCCTTTTTCAGCTCCTGTATCTAGAGGTTGGGAGTGAGCACTTAAGGATCCCATGCTATCTTAACTAAATTGAAATTGAATCCAACATGACAGAGAAGCCCCACACAGTAAAACATGTGTATTCACTATATGAAATCAAAGGCAAAATGTTGCTTAAATGTTAAACGACAAATCTTTGTCTATCTCGCTCTAGTGATAGCAGATTGATGTCTTAACGTAAAAAACAATAACTAAAAACTAAAAAACATCATAGCTCCAGACTCCCTCCAAAGGACAAAAGCCAATGGAAATGGTAACGCATTCAGATTCAATGTGAAGGATCATCAAGGGTTGTCCCAATTCGTAGGGCCAGATTTCAACCCTTACCCCTTGTGACTCCGTTTCGAGGGGCAGGTCGAAAAGCAAAACGAAGGGCTAGGGCCAAGGGTTAGGGCCAAGGGTTAGGGCCAAGGGGGCCAAGGGGTGAAAAAAAGCAATTGGGATTGGGCCATAGAATACATCTGTTTGTTTTTTACTTCCTCTCCCACGTGGAGTGTTTACTCTTTAATCCTCCATATCCATTCCCAGCGCACGCTGCACGGCCAGTGAGGATAATTATTCAATAAGAACAACAATAAAGCCACTGTTTAGATTGGGAGTTTAGTCAAAAGGGGTTTCGAAAGCTTTAAGACCTCTCAATGGTCTTACTCAAACCCATCGAGCATGACTAAACGTATGTGTATCTGTCTCTGTTCAAACTATTTATTTTGTTATTTATCTATGGTTATCTATCCTATTGTCTTTTATAACTTTTGACAATGTATTCAGAGGTGAATATTTGCAGGCCAGCGATAAAACAGAACTGTAGGCTACAAAATGATCACCTCTCCTTGGCTTTCCGTGCTTGGGTCAGGATCCTGGTTCCTAGCTACATGTGTTGAGCAGCTGAATAGATGTCAGTCAGTGTCTCCAGGAAAAGCAGCAGCAAATACAGTCCAGAGCCCCAACTTTGGCAAACAGGGAGGGGAGAGATGTCCGGCATCTTCCATTCTATTGGTGACAGATGTCGCAACGAAGATTCAAACAAGCGGAAATGAGAAAAAAGTATCCACACCCAACGTGTTATAATAAGTATTTCTCAAATAATTTGGAAGGGGATGCTGCATTTTATTATTTCATGTTGTTTATTCATTGAGTAGTCTCATCTACATTTTATTCAAGATTCATATCATAAAATGTGCGCAAAAAAATTCATGATTTGACACTGACCCCCCACAGGTCTCTGTGATGAGCTGCTCAGGTAATTCTGTTTAATTTGAATCTCTGGGCACATACTTTCTTCTGCCTACAGTAAAACATGACCTTTCCTTGGGCCGACAGGGTAAACGACATTGTGAGATGAAGCAGGGCTGTGTGCCATTATCTTAATTCCTTAATTCCCTGTTGTAAAACGATGGAAACATGATGACAGTTGGTTAAAGCTTGAAAATATCCCTTTGCCAGCTCTTGGTCAGTCAGTCAGTCAGTCTGTCCCCTCTAGTAGGCCCTCAGCCCACCTCAGAGTCCCCTTTTGATTGGCTGAGGCAATACAGGGTGGGTGCATGCAGCGAGGCCCAGGAGAGTAGTTCATGATTGGGACGTTTGGCTGGAGTTTGTGTTCGCTCTCTTAGCTGAGTTTGGCAGATGTTTGTGCCCCCCCCACCCCCTCCCATCACTCCACCCCCTCCACCCCTCCACCGCTCCGATGGTGTTTCAGGAGCTGGGCTAGACGACAGAGGTTTGCGCAGCACTAGAACCCCGTTGATTCCCTTCAGCCCTGGGGTATGTTCTCCTTCAGCCAGGATAAACAGGCAGCCTTGGGCGACGAGGAGGACGATGCTCTCTGGGTCTGTTTCCCCTCAGAACCAGAGCTCCAGCCAAAACGGCTTTCTCTCGTCCTTCTTTCTCCTCAGCCAAAACAGATACGCTTCTGATGCCTGTGCCCTGTCGCCCGCATTGCTGCCAGTGTGCCATTGAACAGGTGACTTGAATAACTATCAGAGTTATGAGTTAATCATTACAGTGCTATCATGGAATGGAATGGGATTGAAGTCATTGATCCCCAGGCAAATATGGACGTCGATTGGCTGTGTTATCACTGGGACCCTGCACAATGTTTTCATTGTGCAATTCCTGTTGTCCAATCAGATTGTGTCATTCCCAAGAAATCAGCCAATGAAGGCGTCATGAAAACAAATTCCTTTATCCAAGGTCCGGTTTCGGCCACGAGTACATTTTGCCATTGCAACAATATTATAACGATGTGGGGATCGGTTATGTCATCTGACCACGTTTATATAGAAATGTAACCTGAATAATACATACACATGTTGTCTTTTGCTGTGCTCCTCTTTTCTGTCTTTAGTGGTGAAGCCTTTGATTGTGGAAGACACATACCTCCTGTGTCCTGCACCCATACTTCAAGAGGAGGGGATGTAAGTACCATGTGTCCATGATCCCGACATGTGCACGATTATTACCACACGCCGTTTTCCGTCTTCACTCATCTTCCTTGTCCATCCCCTCCTTCCCACCGCCTAATCCAACTGAGCCGCACGAAACCGCAATGCCCTAGCCTTGGTCACATCATGTGTCCACCTTTTAAAAGGTATAATCTGCACCTGTTTTGAGGATGTGGGTATAGGTCAGCTTTTTAGTGCATCAGTCCTCAGGGGAAGGGAGTTTTAAGCGGACACCTTAACCATGCCCGTCTCTCACTCGCTCTCAATTCTGAATTTTATGTAGCTTTATTGGTCTGGTAAAGTATACATTTACATTGCCAAAGCATAACAACACATAACAAATGACAACCAAAAGCAGAACGTGCCCCTCTCTCTGTTCCAGGACGGCCAACCTCTACGTCAGCATGAATGAGGGGCTCAGTTTCATCTCCAGCTCCGTCACCATCACCACTATGGGATGTGTGAGTACAAGACGCCACTATTCACCTTTATACACCATGGCAGTATCATCAACTTTCACATATGAATATTTAAGGAATACAGTAAGTAAAATAATAGGGAATATGAAATAATATCCGGACATGTTCGCGTCCATGAGTTTGCCGTTAGATGCACATTCCGATGCTGTGTTTCAAAACTTTGTTAATATGCTTCAGTTTTTCAAAGGCATTTTCAAAATAGAGGGCTAGCCAAGATTAAGCTGTTAACGTGGCTGTGTGATTTCAGTCTGACGGCACCATCCTGGCCATCGCCCTGCTGATTCTGATGCTGCTGCTGATCCTACTCCTCCTGTGGTGGTTCTGGCCCCTCTGCTGCACCGTGGTGAGTGTGAACCCAACACAACGCCGTAGCACACACCAAGCACAGTAGCTTTGTTTTTTTAACAATACTAGCTGCGATTTAATCCCACTCAAAACAAAAGACACTTATGGAACTTGTGGATTATGGCAAACAACATGTCACATCTAGTTAGCACTATGGCGACATGTGGTTAAACAACGCTCAGAGTCCTCTCACCTCCACCACAGCCGATGCAACGATGTGAGGCTCTCTGTGAGAGGACGTTTTAATGTTAAGAGACGCTTTAGAGCTCATTTCAGGACGCTGTTAGACATTGTTGGATATTAAAGGCTACCTGAGAGAAGTGGGGAGAGGGGCTAATGCCTTCTCCAGGATTGTTTGGTCTGGACAAGGACACCGTCTAGTTATCCCCAAAACAAGGTCCCTGGTGGTGTGAAGGTTATGGGGTGTTTGAGGCGGCGAGGTGTGGAGCCCCGTGGCCCTCCGCGGGTCCATGTGGACGTTGTTAGTCCATCACCGGCACAGCCAGGCTAGCTGATGGGCTGATGTGTGTTCAAGTCATTAAACCCTCTGGTGAAGTGATTTGTGCCTCTCAAGGTTGCCATTACCTTCCTGACCCCTCTGACCTTTTAGGGCCTGCATTTTTAAAAGGCCTCTGACTCGCGGCTTCCTGGTGTGTTGAGTTAGTCGTGTCTGCGTGTGGATTTTTTGTGTGTGGCATTGTTGAATTGCATTTAGAAAATTTTATGATTTCTTCTGAGAAAGTAGCACCAAGCTGGGTTTATATTACACCTTTTGTAGAAAAGGTGCAAGGTACAAGCAAGTTACTTGATCAGGTAAACTCATAATTGATTAAAGAACGACACAGTCACATATCACTTCATTTAGTAGATCGCCGAGGAAGAAAAAGGGAATCACAAATGTTATTATTATCGAAAGTTCATCTTACATAATCAGATGTATTTTGTAAGTATTTTGGTGTGACTATTCCCATAACACAGAGACTAATCATAATATTTATTTCATTCTGATCAAACCTGTCCGAGTATATTCACAGAATTAAAGAGGCTGAAATCCTGTAAAAATATATTTTTTAACAAGGTTGGAAACAGGAGAGCTGGCAATGATAGGAGAGAGATGTCTTTTTTTTTACAACATGACTTTCGATTCTTTATTTTTTTTGACTCAGTGTGAGCCATTTTCCGTGAAAGCTCGTGCCCAGCTCTGTTTAGTAAAGTGAGGCTGTGTTACCATGGGAAACCAGTTTGGTTTCCAACCTTTCGGTTGTAGCAGCTCTGAGGAAAAACTGCATAAACCCAGATTTTCACATTCTGAGATTCTGTTTTGACCTATGCATTGAACAACAAATACATATTTACAACGTTTTTGCAGAATCATATGACTACTAGACACGTTAAGGTCTTCAAGTTTTACAATGTAAACACAGGAGCGAACCACAAAACAAAACAGGATGAACTCAAGAGTTGATGCTATTTTTGGTGGAATGTCGTTCAGATGTCTCTATCTGGCAGTGCATACTAGATTCCGTTCTCTTCCTTTGCAAAACAAAAGTGTTTGTGTGTGCTTTCAGTTCTGCCGCTTAATCCCTTGCTCTAACTCATCAACAATCTCAGGTCTAGAAATCTGTATGGCAGGTTTTTACGTCATCAGTCTGACTAAGTGGGGAAAATACATCCTCTGCACTTTTACTGAACATAATGATGACATTGTCAAATTGAAAAGGTTAGGAAAAGACTATTTTGAAGAATTTTTTGTTATCCCAAGTGTGTGTTGACCCTGTTTGATACTCATCTAATGTGTTATTCCACTGCAGTGCTCAGTATATACATCTGAATCACCTAGAGCCAAGCCAGGCGGGGTTTGGGTGCCAGGCAAGTGTTTACCCTGTGTTCTCTGTTGCAGATCATCCATGAACCCCCACCACCAATAGTGGAGGACAGCTCGGTAAGAACAACATTATGTTTCCAGTCTCATTTGACACACTCTCCTTTCCGTATTATTATGCTGTGATACTTTAGAAGTTCTAAAGAAAAGTTTGTACGTATTTCCAAACCAAACAACGTAAACTTAACATAATGTTAGCACAGTATAAATGGGTACTTTTGAGTTCATGGTTTTAACTTAAAAAAATTGTTTGACCCGAATGTTTTCAAATGTTCTATTTTGAGACCGTTTGTCCTGGGAAGTTTTGACCTGAATCTAATATAATTGTCTTAATCAGAAATGTCAGTTGCAAAAAACCCATCCAGTCATTTTGAATGAAACACACACATTATATATAAGTCCATGTATGTTATATTACACATGATATGGATCAATTTATCACCTTTTTATAACTAATCCATTTCAATTATTTATTTCTGACCGATTTGATGTCCCAGATAATAATTTAGTATAGGTCTGCACCAAGCCGCATTATTAGCCCTTTAAATTATACATTTTCAATATGATGCTCGTTGCACCCATTGTCAGCTTATATGTGGCATTGTGAGTAAAAGGAAGCTTCAAACAGCTGTTCTGTCTGCCTGCTCTGCGGTAAGCCTATGTCGATCATATTAGTCTGGTAAATCAGATCAGACTGTTTCATATAAACTTTGAAACATGAGGTGGGCCCCAGTATACAGTGGAGTTGATACAATATCCTGTGATCTGAGTCATGGTGGTTTGAAGGAAAAGAGGTTGGACCCTGACTGGAAAAGCAGGAAGTCATTCACAGGACCACCTGAGAGTAGGTTATGAGTTACTAAGGCAGGGGCTCGCGGTGAAAGCCTACTCACCTCAACATCAGCGGTGGGCATATTATGGGATACTAAATTCTGCAGGTTTTGGCATAATCTCTCTAAACGTTTAAAGAAAGAAAAGCAAATGGAAAGGTCTAGAAAGAGAAAGAGAACATAAAACAAAGGCACAAGAGACATTGAGAGTGGGAAGTTAAGTTTCTATCTTCCTCTCTATATTTTGCCTACCAGGATGAAGAGGAAGATGGGATTCCTAAGAAGAAGTGGCCCACAGTGGATGCCTCCTACTATGGAGGAAGAGGTGTGGGGGGGATCAAAAGGATGGAGGTAACATGATGAATAGCCTCTTCATCGCCAGCCCGGTCTTGTTTTTTTTAATCAGAAGCCCCATCAATATCACTTTAGCATTTGAACACAGAAAGGCAAACCTTGGGGTCTTCTCTCAGGTACGCTGGGGGGAGAAAGGTTCCACGGAGGAAGGAGCGAAGCTGGAGAAGGCCAAAAACGCCAAGGTTAAGATGCCCGAGCAGGAGTACCTACCGCCCCCCCCTCGCGTCCTCAACAACGGCATGCGCAAGCCAGCAGGCCCCCAAAAGTGGTACTCTCCCATCATGGTATGTGTCACCTTCACTTCTGTCCAGGTACAATTTAAACACATTTTAAGACATCGGGATGAGTTTATGAGGGGTTACAGTATAGGCTCATTTGTACAAACACTGGCGTCTCCCTTTTAGTCAATAAGCAGGAGGCAGGATGGGGTTAAGTTAAAGGCGTTGTTCACCACGTCTCACGGGTCCGCAGGGGTTTGCTAATAGATACCAGAAACAGGCTGCACTGACCCTCCAGGGAGTGAGCGGCTGCAGACCCAGCACTTTTATTCAGGAAGAACTGATTCCTTTAGTTTCGGCCCTCCCCGTCTAAATTCTTGGTTGTTATTATTATTTTTTTTTAATTGATTGCATTTGATATAGCGCTTTCTAGACACCCAAAACGCTTTACACTGTAGGGGGACGAGGGGACGGGGGACTCACAGTTTCATTGCCGAAGTGTAGCACCCACACTTTACATAGACTACTAACACTATGAAAACTTTGAAATAATCTAATAATTTGGATCATATCTGAAATAGATGGAATTAAGTTGGGCATCTGTAGAGAATATAAACTATGGACATTTTGTTCACGGCTCTAGGGTAAACTGGATGCACTCTGGGTCCTGTTGAGGAAAGGCTATGACCGAGTGTCTGTGATGAGGCCTTATCCTGGAGACAAGGTAAGTAAGAGAGCCACACCAAAAACAAAATGGCCGTCAACCACGTCCCATAGGCGTCTTTAACGGCCAGACCACATTTCTATAAGGTGACGCACTCAACCTAAGCTTTGCGTAGGCTTTTTGGTGGGAAGACTGCCCAGTAGAAAATGTCGAGACAATTAGGCAGCTGTTTGCAATAAAGCACGTATAAGACCTGGGGCAGCTGGGAAAATATGGGTTGAGTTGGTATCCAGACGGCACCGTCGAGTGCAGTAAGAGTGCACCCTGATTGGAAGAATTCACACAAATCTGCTCAAGTCATCATGCAGAGGCAAACATACGTAGCTCGCACTACCACAAAGCGTTGACCAGGGGCTAAGGGTGACAGTCTGACCCTCCCCCGGCTACAGTCAGTCAGGGGAGGTTTGAGGTGTTGAGCGCTGTGGTGGTCTGATGGACACGGTTCTATTCTCTTCTTCCACATTCACAGGAAGCTTGGAAATGTTATTCTTAGACTGTGACATACTGTATTGTATGTGCATGTGTATATTTCAGTCAGTGAAACAAAGAACGTTTTGCTTTGTCAGCAAAGTGATCATTCATGTCCGTTCTGGAATTGGGTCACTGAAATGTGCATGCTATGATCTTTGTTTCCCACTTTGACTGTGAGAACAAAGAGATTGTGTCTCGGGCAATGCGTTTGCATGCTCATAAAACATGATCTGTGGTTCATTGTGAAACACATGTAGGGCAGTATGTGTTGCTATGACAGCCCAGGGATGAGGGAAAGCACTGGAGACCAGTGAATTTATACAGAATGGCGTTGCACAAAACCTGCACAAACTGCTCTAGGGCTCTAAGTAAAACAATATTTCTGAAGAAATATGCTTGTTCCCGCAGGTCTTCGCGTGTGAGAGCCACTCTCATACACTACGAAGCACTCTTTCCTTTTACAACTATAAATGAGTGCAACCTTCAAGCATCGCTAAACAGACCATAATTGGGGGGGAAACCTCCTCTCTTTTCCACTGTTTTTCATTAATACACAGGAAGCTTAGTGGAGAGCTTTGTAGCATTCTGGAGTGCTCTCAGTAAACAACAACCCCGCTCTGGTTGCAATTAAGTCCACTCCACTTTTTATAACTTCCCCTAAATCCATGCAGCAGCAGTAGGGAGATAAGGAAAGGGGGACAGCAGACACCAGCTTCTCTTGCTCTCCCACAAAGTCACCGTGCCTCCAGGATATTACCATGGACCAGGATGTTACCCCCCCCCCCCCTCAACGCCTGTTTCCTACTGACTGGAGGGGAGAAATGGTGGTTGTGTGAGATGGCCAGACCTATTTCTGACCCATTATATGCTGTGAAGAAACACAAAATATCCACAATGCAACAGGGATTTCTTTAGATAGCGTATGGTCTTTATCGTCTTCTGTTTTGACACCTTAATTCAGCGAGGCGGGTTTTTAATGAATAAATTGTTTGAAAAATGACTTCTGAAAGCGAGCAAGAGAGAGAGAGCAAGAAAAAGAGGGAGAGAGAGAGAGAGAGAAAGTGAGAGAAAGATAGTTCGTGAGAGAGAGATAGAGGTAAGAGAGAGAGAAAGAGAGCCACACAACCAAGAAAAACACTAAATAACCCACTACATATCCATACGGCATGATCCCTGCAACAAGATGTCATGATGATGCAGTGCTAAGTCAGAAACAGCAAGGAACCCATTACTGTAACCCTGTTAGTTGGGTTAAAAACCCAGACGTGAGTTACTGGCTCCACCTTAGGGCCCCCACAGGCACTGTTGGCCTGGGTCTCCCAGGACAGGCCTTTCACAAGGGGGCCAGTTAAATAGAGAGATGGGGCCCTGCTAGACTGTCACTGCTCAGTAATCCTTTCAGCACCAAGTCCATTGGTTCTGGAACCCCCCTGCAGCCTTCAACCACCCACCCACCCCCCTTTACAATGACCTCAGTTTGGACTGCGCACAGTTTGGAAGTGCTGGCAGATCTAGATATATTTCTGCCCCCTTTAGAGCATACTATGGTTGACACAGAAAATTAACTGTCATGAAGCATAAATCAAACTCACAGCATGTGTAGATGTAGCTCGAAATATAAAGGATACAGTTGTGCCGTAACTGGAACTGTTTTTTTAAAGATGGAGCGCAAGCTTCCTGGATAGAGAAATGCCTGGGGAGCTTCTGGCGTAGCGATCAGTCCACACAATTTGTAACAGAACACAGCAACGTGACATTTTGATCCTTCAAACTAATTCACCTTTATCAGCTTGACTTATCAAACAATAAAGATCAGTGCATTTGTGTTTCGTCAAAGTAACAAGACATGAGCGGCCAGGCTCTGTTATGTGTATTTTCATCCCTCGGGGACTAGACATTCACGTACTGCTTTGTGATAAAATGTCACAAGAATCTCTGACTTCATCTATAGAAGTGCATGAAATATATATTTTTTGTAATATATATCTATATATATCTATATATATATCTATATATATATATATATATATATATATATATATATATATCTACAGCTATCTATATCTATCTATCTACCTATCGATAGATAGATAGATAGATAGATAGATAGATAGATAGATAGATAGATATAGATGTTTGTGTTTTTTAATATGGTTATAGTTCATCGTGACACACTATTTCACTCACTTCTGTTTGTCTGTATTGCAGGGCCGGTGTATGAACTTCACGCGGGTCAAGTCTAACCCTCCCCCGCGTTACCCACGCTACAACAACCACCCTGCACCCATCTACACCGCCCCAGAGGGGTACGGCAGCCCTCCACCTCCCCAGGGCAAGCTCCCACCACCCCCCATCAGCCCCCCGTCCTCCCCTTCTCCATGCTCCGCCACCAGCCTGCCGCCGCTACCCTCGACCCCGCCTCCGTCCTGCAGCACTCCCCCTCCTCCCATCACCCCTCCGCCTGACTACACCCCGCCGCCCACCAGGGCTCTGCCACCCACTACTTTCTGCCTACCTGCTCCACCCTGCTCGCCGCCCCGCCCGGCC
>JAVQIZ010174014.1:0-17034 GCA_036023535.2 Galaxias brevipinnis | reverse complement strand
GGTATGTGTGCAGGGTGCTTTGGGGGGTTGGTTGGGTGGCTGACAGAGTGGGACACCTGTGCTCTGTATAATTTGTCTATGTCTAAAGACTCTAACAGTGGCCTCCAGATGAAGGTTAGCTTTCTTTAGTTAGGTTTTTTTAATGTCCACATGCGTGTTTTTGTGTTTCAGAAACAAAATCCAATGATACTATTATATATATAAATAAATAACATTTTTCTTATTTTTATTTTCAAAAGTAACAACAGATAGTGTGAAGTCCCGAGTGGTCCCAGACATGTGTCACTGTCAGAGAATCCGGACTGAGCAGTTGACTGCGGCATTAGACCAGCTAGTGAAACCTAAAGAGACCCCCGTATGCCCTGGATGGTCAAGTGGAACATTCCTACAGGCTACATTTCACACTGTTGGCTCAGTGCTGCTTTAATCACCTAAGCAATGGCTGAACCACAGGTGTAGTGTTACCAGGGGAGAGGGCCTCCATGTACCCTCCACAGTGTGTATGTAACCTCCAATCAGACCTCAACAACAAGGCCTCAGAACTAAATAGGACGCTATCCTCTAGTGGGTCGTTCGATCAAACGGTAGGAGCAGCTTTGCCTTTTACGTGCTTTTGTTCAAATGGTTGAATCGGAGGTTGTATCTAGAGGCATATCAATTGACTGACTCCATCTCTGTCTGTCTGTGGGGTGCTGTCCTGGTGCCAGGGCCCTGATAGTTTACACTGCTCATGTGTCACCAGGTCGTTACGTTTATTTCAGACGCTCTGATGACACTGTGTTTAATTAGTGCAATTCACCATTCCAAATATTGCACGAAATCGATCCGTCGCCACCTGAACTTGACTGATGTGTCTTTTAGGTGATTATTAGGGTGCAATAACACATCTTCATTAAACTGCTGAGTTCATACATTCTTTAGATAAAGCTCCACTGAGATCAAGTATTTGCTTTATTTTTTTGTACAAGTTTTTGCTTTTGGGGCTTTACAAGCTTAGCACTAGCATTTTTGGGTGGTAGCATTTGGAATATATTGCAATATTTATCACACTTTAAATATTATGGAAAGTTGATTATATGTTACAGTAAATGTTGGCTTTCCTTTATAGGTTTGGCAAATGTTTTAATCTCTAAGACCAGTGAAAATAACCCGGTTTGCTAACTACATGTAATTGAAAGTTGTGTCTGTGCTGACTGATACAAAGGGTCTGCAACGATATATATTTTGGTGTGCGGTTTACATTCACTGTAATGTCTATGCCTGTTCTACCCAATTGCTTAAAAACAAGTCTTGAAGTTAGAAAAAGCTCAATAATGAAGTGGTAGGCTATGAATACATTTTCTCTTGTACTTGTTTTGGCTGGATAATAAGATTATATTGTTTCATACAAATTAGAAATGTGATAAAGTCATTATGAAATTAACTCATATAACTTGTGGTCAGTAGAGCTTCTGTGGTCTTTGTTTCAGTTGGAAATGTAGCAAAGAAATATTGAGAATAGATTAAGCAAAGAAAAAAAAATTGCAGTGCTTCATGTAACTCACATTCCCCAAGCAAGTAATAACCACAAAACGTCCGTACAGCAATGTAACCTTTTTTTGTCTTTGAATATCCTCTCAGTTTCAGCAGACCACAAATTAAAGCAGCTGAGGCTTTTCACATTAAAGATGTGGATGAGTGGAAATCTAAAAGCAGGACACAGAGCCACTCCAGGCATGTGGGTGGGCAGCCGCTGCAGCGTACATGTTCCAGATATCGTCACATCACACGAAGATTCCACACCGCACACATCAATCTCCCACCAGCATAATTTACAACAACCCTCTCCACAGGAGTGTTGGATACAGTGTGTGTGCGTGTGTGTGTATGTGCGGGTATGTGTGCGTGTGCATGTGCGTGTGTGTGTTTGTGATTGTGTGTTTGTGTGTGTGTGTGTGTGTGTGTGTCTGTGTGTTTGATTGTGTGTTTGTGTGTTCATGGGCACTGGATGAACGTGAGCGAGTTTGTTTGACTGTGTACGTGTTTATTTCGTTTACTTGTGTTTACTTGTGACACCGGTAGTGAAGCCATGCTTATAGAATAGAAGATAATGAATATTTAGTTTTGATGATTTTAAGGCCAATAACTAGTATATTTTACTGTACGTAATATAGTGTTTGCTAAGTAGTTTTGGACGCTCTACATTAGAAAGCATGATTTGACAGCAGTGGTGAGGTGTGAATCTGCCAGTGTTCTGTGACTGTCAACAGCCAAAGAAAATGTTTTCTTTTTTCCCCCGATAAGCCTTCATGGTCCAATCCCCTCAGTCCAACACATATTCACTTATTTACTTTTATTAGTATTGACTTTTATCAAAGCCAGCTGTAGGAACTAGACACTGAAATAAAAGTGTTGATGAATAAAGACTAGCTTGGAAGGATTTTAAAAGTGGCACCAAAGTTTAGCCTGCTTTGGCCAAAGATGCACTCTGAGATACCCACTGCCAGAGAGGACGTCTTTTCACCGTAAAAACACGAAAATGTTGTGTTTTTCTTGGCTGTCCACATTGTTTATAAAGAGGCGGAGGAGGCCGAGGAGAAAGCAGTCGGTTCACACTTTAGGTGATAACTACACTGGGCCTTTGTAAAGTCCAGCGCTGGCCAAGGAGTGATCGTTTACTTTGGAGGCTGAAATTGAGCTTAACTTTGTGTGTAAAGTCAGGATTTGTACCCTGTTTACGGTGTAACCTGTTTGTGAACTTGCCTGTGTTTGTGGGACAGCAGTAGCCGAGTTTGAAGTTTGTGTGTTGTTGCCGGATGGTGCTGTACGGTATAGGAGAGTGTACCTCAGATTTTGTGCATCCTCTTTTTTTTGTTCTGTGGCTTTGGAACAATGCTGGGGAACTACAAATCCCATGGGAGGCAATACGATTTCTCACACTCAGAGCTGATGAATTTTTGGAGAAAGTCTCTGATAAGAACTGACAGGTCAATAAAAACAAAAATACTATCAGCGTCGCTAATAACCACCCAGCCTTGGCAGCTGTCAAAATCTCCTCACCCAAATACGTTGGCTGGTTTCTGTCCAGGCATCACCAACGTCTTCCCGGAAAGGTGATAATTTTACGGCATTGGAAGGCATAAACCCACAGACATTTTAAATGGTTTTCCGCGCCAATTTGACGGCCAATTGGTACGACTGCGATCTCTCTCTTTCTTCCTGTTCCCTGTCTGCGGTCGTTATGGAAACTGACCCCTGACCAAGACTATGATGAATCCCAGCGTGGCATATACTTCACAACATTATTGATGATTGATATCAGTGTATCCAGACCACCTTTACACTGTCTACTGTCTATTATCCAACAGCATAGTATATTTTGCTCAATTGTTTGCTGATTGCCGTCACTAGCGTGTTACAAACCAGGCAAGTCTTTTCTAGTCAAATCATCCACATCAACAGCAATTGCTTCCCCAGTCTCTAGTCACTATGTCCTATGCGTTTCTATAATTTCAGATCTATGATATTTTAGGGGAGGATATTATTGCTGATTACATACCACTAAAGGCGCAGCAAAAGCATTTAATTATCAAATTACACAGATGTAAAAAAAAGAAATAGATATGGGTATAGGGTACAAAGGATGGAATGTGACCATCAATCAGTACTATGGAGTGGATATAGTACAGTTTATGAGATGGTCTTGAACAGACTCTGCTGGCGTGTTGCATGCTGGTGTGAGCGGTCTGTAAACAGCTTTGCCTAGTGCACTAGGCTGTTGAGTGATGGACACGTTTGGGGTTGTCTGCTCACATTGCTATTAATAGACAATAAGATGATACCTGTCATGCTGATATGCTGACTTTCACAGTTTTTATTTTTGTTGTGTAGGTTGTAAATTAAAAAAATTGTTTACTATAATTTTTGTGAGGGTCTGTGCTTAACATCTTGAGGTCTTTCTCAGCTGCTAAATACAGATTGTTTTCACCTCCATAGTTGGGGTTAAACAAGGATAAACTAAATCCTGCCAAGGTGACAAAGCATCTAAATGCCGTGTCATGTTGTGCTGTGCCGGCAAGCTAGCCAGAGTGGACAGCGATTTGCTGTTGTACACAACTTCTTCACGGTCTATTTAAGCTTGAACTTAAAAGACCGCACTGTCACATTAATCAGAGATGCATTGAATTCCCTTGGTCGTTCCAAGCGCCTCTGCCTCCCGCAGACGATTTATTGGGAAAAAAGGAGCTATATTTGAAGCGCAACCTTTCCCCAGACCCCACCAGCTGACATCAACTCATTATTCGTCCTGTGTATCTAATACATTTTCCCTGAGCCAAGTCATTTCAGTAGGCTCACTCTGGTCAGCTTGAGAATCAAGACCATGTTGCCCCACCTCCCTCCCCCCCAAACCCCCCACCCTTCCTTCTACCACCATGCCCTCTCTTACTGTCGGAAAGTCAGACACCCCCATCCATCTGCCTCTGTTATCCTAGCAACCAAAGTTATGTTGCTATGGTAATGGTCCCCCCATATGAACCTGTCAATCAAACCCAACTGGCTTGACTTTTTTTCTCTCCCCATTCTCATTTCATTTTATTACCTTTTGCATTTTGATTTCGCAACCTTGTCACGTAAATTCATGTGTTCTTGTGTTTACAATTCTCTCATGCTATATTTAATCACAGCAAACACAATTCTAACAGAAAGCTTTACCCCATTGTAGATCCCGTCAGGGTTTAATACCTGGAGGTCAAACAAGAGCAGTAGAATGAATCAAATGTTTGAAAGTCAAGGGTTTCTTCAAACTTTGAAAAAGATAACAAGACTTCCTGCAGATTGGTACCAACAGATGAGTAATGGAACAATCAGGCCATTGCTGGGCCTCTATGAATGTTAGGTGTACATGTTGTATGTCATGCTGGGTAAACCACATCTGTTTGGACAAATGTGTGATTTAGTGCGGGGAGTATAGGGTGAAACACTGGGAAAACTTGATAAACCACACAAAGCCACCGTAACCACAGAAAGCCTCCATAACCCACAGTAATGCCCAAATGAAGTGTGAGAAACAGGGAGAAAAGAATGACTTGGTAATATATTTAAGGACGTGGTTTACTCTAGGATAAGTGTCTTATTACATCGGAAATATTGTAGCGTATGAAATGCGGGTAGCATTTGTCACATTTCACACGCTGACTTACAGGTCGGTATTACACTGGAAATACTTATGCTTGGATTTCAAGCTGTTGTACTATTGTGATGACCTTTTTTTTACTTGCATACAATGTATGTAGTCATCGGTAAAATAGCAAACATAATCCACACAAAACTGCCCGTGTAATTGGACCTGGCTTGGTACATTCTACACCAAATTACTGTAACATATTAAGAGGACCAAATACTTGTCATTTTATAGAGTGAATATAGTCATCATTATTATTATTATAGGCAGGCGTCTATCAATGATACAAAGAATAATATATGTCTTGAAAATCTCAGCATAAAGATCAGTTGATACCGGTAGTCCAAGATTGACTGTCCTTAAATAATGATAATTATTTAAGCTAGAAGGAGAAAAGTTTGAAAATGACAAAGATGACATCATGTTTTGTTTTGTTTTCTCGTGCTACTTTCCCAGGCTTATAGACGTACCATAATAACAGGTGGCTAAATCAAGATGAGGTCAAAGGGCTTTGTGAGATGGCTCCGTGGCCGTGGCGACCAAATCAAACAGGAACTGGTTTTGTGCAAAGGTCTGTGGTTGTTATCTCATAAAGGGGACAGCTGAATCATAATAACACCACCTTGCTTTGAATTACGCAAGCAGAGCACAAAGTATGTCATGGAAAGGGGTTCAATATTTGGTGAGGAGATTGATTGCGCGCGTACATCACCCATGCTTTATTTTGCCTTTGAACTCATCAGTACTCAAAGATCAGTTTCGGATTATTTTTTACATCTTGAAATAAAAAATAAAACGCTTCGTTAAAAACACAATGGGGTAGCAGGTGTGCTGTGAGGAGGAAAACTCACTGGGGAGTCTTAGTGATGGCACCAGCCCAAGAAAACCTCTCGGGGGGGTTTGACTTTAAGACTAGTCTGTCGAGTACAAAGTTTGCTTTAAGTCTCTACATGTGAACCTGTCATTCTAGCAATCTGGAGGCTTGAAGAGGGGGTGGGGTGCAGGGGGGCAGCAGTGGGTTCGGGGGAGCGGGTGGATTTAGGCCATTCGTTCTGGGCTGCCTAGGCACACACTCACATGTGTGTGTAGAGTCACAGAGGTCTTTCTGCTAATTATAGACCGAAATCTGACAGAGAAAAATTAGAGGGAAAAGGGACAGCTGCAAGGTCCTCCTGGACTGAGAGGGAGGGAGAGGGGGGGTTGAGGAGTCATGAAGGGAGAGCAGGGTTTGATTTCTTTCTAAATCCCCCCCCCCCCTCCCTCCTTCCTATGGAAAAACAAAATTCAATCGTCTTGGTGTCCTTCTTGCTGTCTTATCTCCCCTGAGTATCCCCTCGTCCCCTCTCACCCACTACACACCCCTCCACCCCCCATCTCAAGGGGTAGAGGTCAGGGGTCACCCCAGATGGGATCACCCTCTTCTTCACGGAACATCCCGCCTTTTCACTGAACTAATGCCATTTCCTAAAGGGGCTTATGCCAAGCAATGCAGAAAGTGGAACTCAAAGACCTCCCCTGTGTGACTGTGAACCTCAAACCTCCTTGTACTAAAACACAGTCTACACTGCCTCGAGGAGCACGTGTTCTGGTAAACCTGACATGTAATATTGAGTCATTGGTTAATAGTAAACAGTTAATGTTGGGCTGACTATGTTTTGTGTATGACTCAGGCCAAGCCTGTCGGCCAGATTTAAATTGATAGTTCTGTGCGTCACGATGTTATCAGTGTTGAAACACTGATCTCAACGCTGACTTGAGGCAATGTGCCGAATCGGAAGATGATGGCTTTTCCAGAGCAGCAACAAACAAGTTGTCACCAAGGGGAATAAGCGACACCGCTCGACTCTCCTATCCTTCTGTCGTGAGGCTATCTCACACTCACACACACACTTCACACACATGCATTCTGAGGCCGTGAGGCTTAGCTGCTACAAGAAAAACTGTACAAACATCCAAAAGTTCTGTTTAGTGCCCAGGAGTATGTTACGCAGTATGTTAAGCACAATGTGCTAGTGTGCAAAATGTTTCTTAATGTTGGTGTAATATTGTAAGATCATTATCTTGTTACAGGGGCTCCGTGAGAATGTCGTGAGCAAGCCCCTTGCTGGCTTAGCCGTCTTACAGAGGGGAGGCACAGTAGCCAAGTCAGGATGGTTTCCCTCTCCCATCATGATTGACAGGTGTCCAACAATCCTACCGGATTTGCGCCGGAGATCCGAGGAGGCCAAATGGGGCCCTACGATATCGGAATTGACCTTGCAGAGCTCATCAATAGCATTCATTGCTCCCTGTTTGTGACAGGTGCACCAAACCACTGGCCCCCTGAGCCTGCATCCAGACCCTTTTTATTAGTCTCTTTCTTTATCCCCTAGTTCCTTAAAGGGCGCTGGACGTGAAGTTTGACTCCTCCACTTCGAATTAAATGCCTTTTGGTTACATTATCCTCTGATGGTATCAACTGGACACTTCACTGGTTCCCCAGTACAAGAGAGCAGTGTGGCTCGTGGTCTCTTACCAATGTTGTTATGGGAATGTAACATTCCAGTTTCTTCCCCTGCATCAAACCTTTTAATGAGTGACAGTCACATGCATTCTTCAGACACACTGTATCTATCACAAGCAATGCTGCATAGCAGTCTGGGACTGTGTGTGTTCAGATGTGGCTCTGTGGAAATAAGGACTCACACGTCCCCCCGGTGGCTGCTCTTGAAAAGGCATGCTCAGTGTCAGAACAGAAATGCATTGCTGAAACTCTGTTCTGTTTTAATGGATTTCAGCTTGTCACAACTTACTTTATATTATATATATTTAAATTAAATGTCAACTTGATCACAACTTTTAAATTTATATATATTTGATCTTAATTTCCAAAGGTAACAGAAAAATACTAACTTACTCAAATAAAATTCAATACTGTTATAGTACGTGTAGTGAGATATAAGTACTGCACTATTACCATTCAGAAATCTCATCCTTTCACAACAGTTTTTCTGCCATACATATTTCTTCTGAGGTAATGATTTTCTTTCTGAAGACCAGGCAAATTATAAAGGCACATGCCATTTGTGTAACAAGTACTAATTTTATTTTGAGAGCTCTTTCCAATAAAATCCCTTAATTCGGTGGATATGACACCAACTGAAAGCCTTTTATTTTCTACTTGCAATATGTCTTATTAAGGTTACAATACAAATATCAGACACTGTAACAGTAAAGTAGAGTAAAACAAAATAAGTTATTGTTTGTGAAAAATTATCTACTACAGGCTTTGTGGGATTTTGGGAGCAGGGCAAGCTAATGTGGTGTAAACGAGAAGTCCCACATGTTTCGGAGGACAGGTGTGACTTTTGTCGTGCCGCTGACTGCAACGTGTTAATGGGGTGAATCGGTAGCTCCATTTTGTAGCCCTGTGTGCTATTTAGATGAGTAGCCGCTAAACGTTCAAAGCATTCTAATAATAATAACTCCCTGACTGCTCCTGAAGAAGAAAAGATGGTTCCTTTCTGTCTAACACTTCATAATGAGTCTTCTCCCTTGGCTCCTCTCCTTTCTTTTTCACCGTTTTCCCTTGACATTTTTCTTTGTCTGTTTGGTATTCTCTCAGCGGTTGCTAAGACACAATTGCGTTTGTCCATAAACAGTCCCATGCTGTGTGGAGGATACAGTGTCTGGATGTTCCTCTGGACACAATGTATTTCATACTCTCAGTGGGATTTCAGGATACAAGGCAAATAAATACACAATCCATTTCATTGTTGAGGATAAAACCTTTTTTCAAAATATTTTTAAGATTGTGTGAAGAGGAACAAGATTGTAACTGTAAATACTCTCAGCTACCATTACTCAGCCAAGAGTACAGGCCTAAATATTCAGTAAGGTCCTTGATCCCTGCCTGTTTGCTCTGCCACAAAGTTACAAAGGCGGTATTTGTACTAATTATAAATGTATTTGATTTATTTTTTAGCACCTGGCTGTGCACATCCCTGGTTCTATTGATGGTGTTGATGCAGGGTTTCATCTATTTCCCCCAAGGATAACCAGATACTTGCGGTTGGGATAAAATAGAATCGTGCTTGCTCAAGGGCATAATCAGGGCTTTTCATGTCTCTGGCAATCTTTACAAACCATCTCTGCTATAGTGCCGCAGTGGCCCAGTGGTACTGACCGGCTCTTAATGGCCAGAGGCGTGATTGATGAGATATATGAGTGAGTAGGGAAAGAGGGGATCTGCTGGCTGAACTAGTGGATCCTGCCAGGCTTCAGAGCTCCTTTATGACCCTGTGTGTCCGTGGAGACGCCATGGTGTCGTCCTGTGCCTTGAACCGCCATCATCTCCCACCTCCAGCTTGCTTGTTTTCCCGTCCATGTGTCGTTAAAACCCGTCCGTTTTTTGTAGCTTCAAATGCATCTTTCTCTCTCTCTTTCTTGGATTCCTTATTTTTTTCTCACAGTCTCTTTCCTTTCCTCTGCCATATCTCCTTTGGTGTTCGGCACCTCGTTCCTGTAGATATGTTATTCAATTTAGCCTGGAAATGCCATTATAACCACCAACGGAGTGGGAATTCACTATTAAGACCTGAACACCTCTATAGAAGTGTGTGCGTGTGTGTATGTGTGTGCATGTGTGTGTGTGTGTGTGTGCGCACGCGCACAGCAGATTAGCTTGTAACAGGTCTGACCCAGGCACAGAGGTTTCTTGCAGTGCCAATTGGGATCTAGATTTCAATCAGTAAGGTAGAATCATGGAAAATGCCCACACTCATGGATTTTTCCCCGACTGTGATACTTAATTATGCTGTCCAATCTTACAGCACTTTACTGTAAATGTACATCTGATAGGTGCTCAATTAGGTAAGTTAGGTAAGACTCAAATATCATTCCAGAGCAGAAAAGGTTCCTTATTTTGTGCTGTTTTTAGTAATCTGTTTTAACTCCAAAAATCTATCTAGCCTTGCTGATAACATTTATTTGGTTGCAATATTGACTGCATCAGCTGCTTTTTTGGTTTCGAGACTGTGGCAACTAGTTTGTATTTTCTGAGGCTGTGGCTAAAATACAGCGCACTGACGTCGTGGGCACATAGAGTCTGTGCTGCTTTGCAAGAGGTTGTTAACACTGTTATTCCTAACCCTGGGGAAGGCCGCCGGCCCTGTTCACAGCCCCCCAGGCTTCCCCGGCATCCTGCGGCGGACTAAAGCCCCGCCGATCACATGACCCACAGCATTAACTCCTAACACCTGTGGGAAGGAACAAAATAGCCTTCGATCTCGCAGCGGTTAAATGTGTGAGGCGTTAAGTCTTGTGACTTTGTGCTGATCAGTGGCATTCCCTGTCTTGCATGTGTTTTATGTGTGTGTGTGTGTGTGTGTGTGTGTGTGTGTGTGTGTGTGTGTTTGAATGTTGTGTTCCATTGGCCATTTTTATGTGTTGTGTGTTCATGTATGTTTTCTCTGAATGGGCGTGGTTAGACTGAGCTCAACAACACAGGTCAAATTGTGAGGAAGCAGGCGGTAGCTTAGTTCTCTAAAGTGACAGCTCTGCAATGAGGCCTACATAGTGTTCATATTTGGACCTATCAGCAAAAAAATTAAAAATAAAAGAGAAGGTTCTTAATAATATTTAGCATAATTAGCTGAATTCCAATAATATGACATTATGCAAAATATAGAGGATTATGTTTTGTTTTGTTTAGAACGTTTATTCCATTTTCACAACTCATACTTAATCGAAGTGGATTTATGGAGTTCACAGCAAATCCTGTTCCTCAGCTTTAATTTTATCAAATGAACTGCTCGATTTTCATTAATCTCACCTAGCATATTTCTTTTCCTATAAAGGTAAAACTTGCATTTAAATTGTTGTATTGTTTTTTTCAGTATTGCATGCGTACTTCCAACAGCGATGCTTATGGTCCATCTCCCTCCTATGAAAGAGTCTGTGTGTGTGGTTGTGTGTGTCTATTTTTCCATGCTGTGGCCTCTCCAGTTCATTAAGGAGCTCTCTGCTGAGAAGGTAACGGCTAATGTATCCTTATGGCTCTACATTGCGCGTGCAAGCGGCCCTAGTCCAAAAACCACTCACTCCTTCACCCAAGTCGTTGTTAAATCAAAGCACATGGCTGCTGGCTTGCTCGTTTGACTTTGTTAGTGTTTGTGTGTGCATGCACGTGTGAGCATGTGCAAGTGTCCCGGATCTTTGGATCTTTCTGAACTCTCAGTTACTGTGCTTGGTGAAGATTATTAACCAGTAAAATCTGAAATCTACCTGGCCAGTCAACAGAAGTCTGATCCAAACTCCATCTGCTACTTTTTCTCCTCTCTTCTCCTCCACCGCCTACACCCCATGCTCCACCAGTCTGCTCTCACGCATACCCATTGTACCTTTTACTTCTGACACCCCTTCCACTTCCACCTTTCTTGTTTTTACAAACCCCTCAATATCAGATGGTTCCCTTCCTTCCTTCCTTTATTCCTTCCTTCCTTCCTTCCTTCATTCCTTCCTTCCTTCCTTCCTCATTTTCCCTCTTTTTGTGCTTTCAATGCTTTTACTTATTAGCAGGTCACACCATCGGGTCCTTTGTCTGAATTGCTACCCCAAAATGGTGAAAGCATGCACAGTCAAAAGGATTAACAATGAGAAACGTTTTGATGCGTAATAGTGGGCAAGCCTCTTTTTCTGTGCATGCTCAAAACTAGTTGGTGACACAACATTAACTTCTATTTGACCTTTAATTGCTTCCACAGAAGCTTTTGAAAAAAGTTGAAAAGAAAATCAATTTACTCGTTTCTTTCTGAAAGAGCAAACGCACTCTCTTATGTTAAAGCATTAACACAAAAACTGTCCCTTAATCTCTTGTCTAGGCTCACACATACACACACACACAAACACACACACACAACCACAATCTCACAAGAGCACACACACACGTACACAAATCAACACACTCACAAATGCTCACGCACAAACTTGAGAAGTTTGATAGTCAGCCAGGCTGTGAGCAGTTTGAGGCTGCATGATGATGTCGGGGGGAGATTTGAGAAGGCTTATCTAAGGATAGATGGAGGAGCAGGCTGCAGCTGTGCTGAAATGATTTATATAGACAGAGGCTCACACATGCACATGCTCCCTCTCACTCACACTTTCAAACACTTTCAGCAACAGAGGGTCACACAACACATTTACATGTATGGACACGCACAAACACACACAGACACATACACCCACACACACACACACACACACACACACACACACACACACATGCGTTTGTTGAAGCGCAATCCCGCTTGCAAGTAAAGAGCACACAAACGCAAGATCATGTTCTATGTATCAGTGTAAATCGTCAGCATAAACTGACTTTTATTTATAAACATCTTATTGGTGCGATTAGCAAGAACAAGAGCGTGTTGAATTTGTTAACACCACAGAGCAGTGTGGAGTGGTTCTTCCTGGCTGTCAGGGAGTTGCTGTGGCCAAAGATGAGTCTCTAGAAATACTGTCAACACACAGGGATCTGTCACTGTGGCCCAACAACACCTTCACACTGAAGTCCACACGCTCATTTGGCCATAGTGTTATTTCGTAAGACGCCTTTCAGCATTCTTCATATCCACACAAGACTCCGGTTCTCCACACAAGGCTTCATGCTGTGGTCAAAGACAGATTCTAACGGGATAGAACAGGTAAAAAAAATATATTAAAAAAAAACTTTAAATATTTTTTAGACTAGGAATACATTTATATTATTGTACAAAATAATGTCCGGTGCCATGGCAAACTATTTTATACACTAAAAGAAATAAAGGTACAAAAAAAAAGAAAAATGTTTGTCAGGTTTGGGGTACCCCACCAGTGAAAATGGGGTACCCTACCAATGAAAATAAATACTTTTGTCCAATGTATGTTGAAAGTGACATTGAGAACCATGTAACGTTTTTTCTTAGAGTGTGCCATAATTGTTTACACTAGCAGTTTTGTAAGACTTTGTTTGCTGAAGATAAAAGCAGCAATAACCACAGTACCACGTGGATGATTTTGAGTTGGCTAACGGTATTCCCATGGATCTTGTAAAGGTGAGTGCTAGTTATATATAGTCCCCGTCCTGGGCCCGACAGGGCAATGCTAGCTGCAGTTGTCAGGTTTTGGGTTACGGGGGGCTTAAAGTATAAGTTAATAGAAAGTGTGCAGTGGCACATGGAGAGGCTGACACTGTGCACTTTTTCTATTTTCAACCCTATCCTGCTCAGAGCAGAGGGTCGTGCTCTGATGCGGTTAGCAGATGCATATGCGTTATTGCGGAGCAGGGAATTGGACATTCTCCATATACTACACTATAAATATTACCGTGACGTTTATTATACTCGCTTGGGTTCAGGTGCTAAAACACTTGGATCTTAGTCAGAAGTCTCTTTTTGTTTTCTAAATTAAATTTTTCTAAGTGAATTATAGATAAATGAATTGATTTGAGCAGAAGACCTGTTGTGATGTAGTCACTAGGCTATAAGACTCCCATTATCTGCTATTTTCAATGTCTGTTGGTTGTAAAGTTACGATTTCGAGATATTTGAGTGCACAGTATGTTCATGTGGCATGCACTTCGCTCATACTGACATTGGCACTTGACTTCTGAAATTATAATCTAGCACAATGAGAAGACATTCGTCAGTTCTGAACATTCAATTTGTTACGACCCTGAAAGTTTGAGGATCCTCATGCCTCTTCAAGAAGACATAATCTTGGATGCAACAGTCACTCATGTTCAAGAGTCATTGCTCTCATCGCATTGTGTGATGTGTATGCTGACACGACTACAAATGTGACTCGTCCATGAGTACTTTTCAAGAAGTGCCAGCGCTTGTATCCGATCACATCATCATCGTTCTCCTCAAACCCACTTAGACGTCGGATTGGTTCCTTTTGCTGCCACAGTGTGTATTTCTGTCTCCCCTGTACCTAGCAATAGTCAATCAACTGAAGCCCCTGCAAATGTCCTTACTCTGAAGACATTTCTGACACGGGGCTGTCCAATAATTTGACACGACTGATCTCACCACTAATACACCACTGAAAATGAGATTACATGTACTCTAGCATTTCACCATGTATGCGTTGACTGTATGTTCCTATCTGAAACTATACACCACGATGTTATGAAATAGAACGTAACATCTGAATGTGATGACAGTTATTCCATATTTGGTGTGGTGGCAGATATTAAGATGAAGTGAGTGGACATGAGTGTGTGTGTGTGTGTGTGTGTGTGTGCGTGCACCTGTTTTTTCTACATGTGTGTGTAATTATATTCGAAACATATATCGCAGTTCACCGAGTGTCACTGTGAGAAGAATAATTGAACAGTGCATGAGTGTGTGTGTGTCTCTGTGTGTGTCAATATGATGTTCTCTACACACTGGAGGTTTTCTGCATTTCATGTTTTTTTCCAGGAGTGCTTCGCCCCTTATCAGTCTGGAGTGTAAACACAATGGCGGAGTGAGGGTCCGTTAAGTCCAGTCAAACATCCTAACGTTCTGTTTTATAAGGCCTCCTAAAACTGAGGACCCCAAGTTGCAGATGGTCTGAATTACCTCACTGTGTAGCTAAGGGTTCCCCCGAGGATCTGAGCAAGCAAGGGTTCTGTGTGGGTTCCGTGTGGTCCCAACCTTTTTCCCCTGTTCTCTCTCCCTTCACATTACTTGCACTCCTCCCTTCTTCTGTGTTTCATTCCGCTGCTTTTAAAAGAGTCCAAAAGCTCAGCAGCTCACCATAACTGGCATGTTTATATTATTCATCTTGACAGATCATTGTTTTTTGGAAGAAAGGGAGCGATTGAAATACAAAAGCGGAACCTTCCTTTGCTGGAACTGGGGTAACCTCCTGACAGAAATTCTCCCCAAACGGCCCCTGGTTTATAAAAGTGTTATTGATGAAAGAGATGTCCTTCTTGTAAGGAATGTGAGTATCAGAGGGGTTCTGTAAGCACGTGTGGAACACCTGTCCAGTGTGGTCCACCTGAAAACACAGAGTCTGCTTAGACTAACACAGGCCCTGTTGCACAATAGGCCTTTCTCTCTTACCTACTTGACCTGGGAGGGGGAACTCTACCTCACTGTGTCACTGCAGTGGTGTCATTCGAGCCCTCTCCTTTCTCTGTCACAGCGTTCACAACAAATGGTCTGGCTTTCTTTTGTACACAATAAAGCAGATTTTATGTGATTTTCTGTTAAGTTATTTATTTTTATTTTATTTTCCATTTGGTTGACTGAAATATTTAACTTTAAACTGATAGTTCCAACAATCGTAAAAAAACAAACATAAAACATGCTAATCTTGGTGTGCCAACTTCCTACTTCAACCAACACACATTACATGTATTTATGAGGAGGAAAGCTCCTCTGAACTCGAACAAGGACTGTAACTTAGTTTGGCGCTTGGGGCCACGTAGTTTGCCCTGCCTGTTTTAATAGTGTGGTTCAGGGGTTGCAGGGACGGTTTACGGGCCCCTAGGCCACTGGTGCCCCGGCCAGGCATCCCCTGAGTCCCTGGGCTCCAGTGAAGCCGGCCTGTGGCCAGACTTTACAGAACCACCAGGAACCCTCCACATGGAAGCGCGGTGGGGCGGAGGTGCACTCGGTGGGGCTTTAAACGGTCGACAGACGCGAGGCCAAGGGTGTGTATGGTCACTCTTTACAGTTGCTTTTAAAGAGGGTCATCCAAAATGTAACAGACCCCTATCTTCACAGCTATGAAGTGTGATGTGCGTCTCTCACATCTGAGCTCCATCAGATTCTGCTGCTGAAATTAGACTGGGGAAACTGAGACACTGCTTTGGTGAGTCATACTAATTTCAATAAACACAAGATTGAAGCCTTATAAATAGGATGACTGGGGGTATTTATGCAAGAATATTTCGCAAGCTGTAGGATGTTCAATGTTTGTCCATTTTCAGGAGGTTATTAGCAGACCAAGTGCCAATTAAGGGACAATTAAGTTTCAAAAAGTGTTTTCAAAACGAGTCTACGATATTATTATCATTGGCTCAACGTCTTTCAATATTTTTCAGGTTTATATATTCCAAACGTGAACAATGCATCTGAATCTGAATGTGCCTATGTGTCAATATAGAGTATGTATTTGTGTATTTGAATGTGAGCGTGTGTGCGTGCACGTGTGTGTGTGTGTATGGGTGTACGTTTGAGACCCTGTCTCCAAATGGCTGATTCGTTGTTTTTTGTGTGAGTAATTGCCAGAGTGTGTGTGTTTTAGTATGCGTCTATAGTAAACCTTCGGGTCACTCGGAGGTTGAGTGGTTGTCTCCTCTGAAATGTATTTACATCTGAAGCTCCCAAGGTCACAGCAAATGTTTTTTTCTCTCTCTCCTCGTCCCATAGGATGCTGGGCAGATTAGCCCGCCGTATTTCATGTGTCACACACTTAAAAAGGCCAGAGAGGGACGGCTCTGGGCTGCCGTTGGTTCTCAGGCGGCCACAGCTGCCCCACAAACCATCACATGAAAGCAAAGGAGAGGGCCCGGGGCACATCAAAAAGATCCTGACTGTCCGATTGGGTGTCATCGAGTTTTGCTGTGGCTCCTAATTTTAGCATCGCTTTTCGAAGTTTGTGAAATTTAAGATGGTGACAGATTTGATTGCAGTCCTGGAGGCATTCTGCTCTGTTTTGAGTCCTTGCCCACCACTACTCGTAGCTCTGAGGGACCCCGGCAACTCTTAAAGGAAAAGAAAAGAGGAAGGAACGAAGGGAAGGACGTGACAAACGAAGAAAGAGGGTTGGAAAGATGGAAGAGACAAGCAGGCGAGAGAGAGAGAGAGAGAGAGAGAGAGAGAGAGAGAGAGAGAGAGAGGAAACAACAGTTAAAG
>JAVQIZ010173974.1:0-16075 GCA_036023535.2 Galaxias brevipinnis | reverse complement strand
AATAATAATAATAATAATAATAATAATAATAATAATAATAATAATAATAATACTAACGATTACAATAGGTTCCCGGCTGTACCAGCCGGCCACCTAATAATAATAATAATAATAATAATAATATTAACGATTACAATAGGTTCCCGGCTGTACCAGCCGGCCACCTAATAATAATAATACTAACGATTACAATAGGTTCCCGGCTGTACCAGCCGGACACCTAATAATAATAATAATAATAATAATAATAATAATAATAATAACGATTACAATAGGTTCCCGGATGTACCAGCCGGCCACCTAATAATAATAATACTAACGACTACAATAGGTTCCCGGCTGTACCAGCCGGCCACCTAATAATAATAATACAAACGATTACAATAGGTTCCCGGCTGTACCAGCCGGCCACCTAATTAGTACATTTCAGGTGACAATGGGCTTAATAGGACTTCATAATAAAATTTAAATAAAGATTCTTTTTAATTTTGTGAAGCATGAATTTCAATCTGTGTTATCGTGTTAAATCTACAGTTATCATGATTGTAAAACCAAAACAACATGTTTCCATAATAAATGTATACTTTTTATCATTGTTAATACCCACTAGACTAAATGTACTGTTAAGGGTTGTTATCCCGATACACACATTTGTTCAATTTTAGCTGTATTGGAGTAGGTGCGGATGCATCATTGTGTCTTGATTTTCGGTCTGGTGAATTAAAAAAAATTGAATTTAATGGAACTGACCACACTGCTTTGTTTCTCACCGAATAAGGAATTTGGGGCGTACCGGATGTTGGACATATCACCGATTCGTAGCTTTGGGGGGTTTGAGGGGATGGGGCTTTAAGTCGTGAAACAATAGCAAGCAACGGTGCAGAAATAGTTTTATCAATGAAATACATCCCCCATTAGAGAAACGATTAAAGTGATGTGACAGAGAGTGTACTATTTTGTCTGTGAAGTAAGCATCACTACACTCCAGAGAATCTTTCAAGTAAAATAAAATCAGGTAACGTCAGACTCTGCAAGCTCAGTGTCAGTAACCTTAGTCGATGCTAACCAAACGTTAGCCAGCCGCTAACAACGTTGCTGGCTATTGAAAAGGAGACCAATGTGTTGGTAGCTAACGTTATTTTGCATGAAACAAAGTAGAATTAAAGTTGACAAACGTTACTGAACGTTTGCCAAATCAGCTTTTAAAAGCACATGCAACACATTAGGTCGCACGTGTTGTCAACGCGAATGGTAATGTTATTCGTCCAGCTTGTAATTTGTCTGTTCTGTCTTGCTTAGCTTCCTTCATTTCCACTGATTGTTGTGGAAGTAAGCTAAGGGTTGTGTGGTTTACCGAACGTATGCTAGATTGGCTACATATTACGAGCAAGGTTTATGACAGGAAATTATTGCAAAATTACGACGATGCTGACTAGTAAAGTGACGTAAGTCTGACGGGTTAACCTTTACTTCTTACGACGTGGATGATAACCTAGTACTTGTAATGCTTGATGTAAACGATTATTTGTCTTAGGTTCTGCTAACTCAACTGATCAATGTTAGCTACCTAGGCTATTCCCAGCTATCGTTAATAAGATAACTGTATTCGCCATCAAATGTTACGTACATTTTATTAATAAATGTACACATTGGGGAGACTGTAGACGCCGTCCGACCTGAACTGAAATGTCGTAAAATTGTTAGCTGCACCCGTAACGTAAAAAAAAAAAAAGAATAAGCCACTTTTATTTGCAAATCTAATTATTTATAACTAAGTTGTTCCAGACATTTGATACGTTTATAAGTTTGTAAGCTTTTACTATTTACTGGCAACCTAAACCCAAGGGATTCGGGCCCTGACTTCTCATGGTGCGTTGCATGATCACGCCACTCTGGGGTTACTTGAGTTCAGGCAAGCATGCGATTATGACCTCTGCTCTGCATTATGCATGCTTGATGTCGAAATCTGTTGATTTTTGCATTTCTTAAAGACAATGTATAATATTCCCGCTATATGACGAATCATGGTGGATATAAGATTTGTTGTTAGGTATAACTATAAGGGTCATGTTCTCCCATGGGAAAACGGAAACATCCAATATCTACTGTTTATATAACAACTGTTGTATTGCTACTACTACTATATAAAGACTGTAATTTTGTCTTGTCAACAAGCAACAACGTTTTAGAACTGTTTTGCCTTTTGATTAAAGACAAAATGTGAAAGCCATTTGGCTTCCGGTGGCCTGCCAATATTTGAGGTGCACAGGGCTACATTGGCATTGGCATCTGTGTAGTTAGATGCCTTCTCCAAAACATGCCTTTCTGCAGGCAATGCCAGTGTAATGAAAATCTGCCCCACTGCAATGCTTCACGGCTAAACTGATCTTAGACCCTCATAAGTAGCTAATGCTTGAATGGACACAGAAATAAAATACAGAGGTGTCCTATGGTCATGCTCTAAGTATATTAAAGTATCAGTTTGCAACCCGAAGAGCTTAGTTTAAATGTTGCACAAGGCTTTCTCCACTCTTAACTTGACTGATAAAAGTAAGAAATATTCATAGAATATTTTGAGTTTTATTAGTGAACCTCTTAGCGGAGGTTGTTGGCTTCACTATGAGCCTGTAGGAAGGATGTGAAAGCAGACAGGCTACTGAAAATGCAATGCTAACCAAACATAGCCCGTTAGTGTGCTTGTTAAATGCCATAGATGGATAGGTTACACTGCTTCATACTGAGTCATTCACCTTCCCAATGACCAAATAGGGAATTGCAGCCATTAACTGACTAAACTGGTGGCATGATCACAAGTCTTATGTTTAGGAACCAGAACTATTTTATCTTTCCAGATTTAATGACGTTAATTGTTTATAGCTTTCACACTTTCTAGTGTGCCCAGAGTATTGTAGTTTGGCTCAACATGCCTGACCCTTCACTCTAGTGCATTGATAGTTATATTTTTGTCTTTCTGCTCTCACTTGTATGAGCAGTATTATAAACGGCTGCTGTGTTTCTAAACCAACAGGCCTTTTTGCTCACCAAATATTCTACCTTGCCCCTTTTATGCAAAGCTTTTTAGCTTTCGAAAACAATACAACTTAAAAAGCGGTATAAAACAAACCAACTCTGGCTTCTGGGGATGCAAGCCAATTTAGCTCTCTAATGTCTTCAGTGAAGAAATAACAAACAAGCCACTAACAACAATTAGCCATGTAAACCTTTTAGCCTAGTCCTTAGGGCACTGCTTCTATTCTACCCTTTTGGTTGATTCAACAGGAATTGTGGACAATCGCCAGGCAAGCCCCGATACAACCACTCCCAAACCAGGCATAGCAGGGTTGTCTCTGCTAACTGGCCTTGTTACAGGAGAGCACAGACCCTGTTTGGTTGATGGTAAAAGGAAGTGACATATCCAGGGTGTCTGTAGTTTGCTTATTAGGGCTAATCTAATCTGTTGGATTAGAGCGGGGGGGGGTGCATAGGTTTCTTTCTCCTTCAGGAAGCAAGTCATTGTCCGGTCTGTCTAATATCTAGTCTACGGTGATCTGGTGAACGTTTAAATTGAAAAGAATCATCTTGACTTGTACCTCAGCAATTGTGATCATCCCAAAGTTATCCTGGCCAGCAGGGACCCCAATCTGCTATTGCGCCGACGAGGCAATTTTTAAGGGGACGCTGCCCTTCTTCACCAGTGGGATCAGGTTGCGCTCTCGCTGTCATCATCATAATCTTGCTTCTGTAGGATTACAATGGATCTGCTGCAGGACGGACTGTGACAATCCGTTGTCTTTAACAGACCTGCATTAGGTTTTTATTCTGGCTGAGCTCTGCTAGCTTTCTGTCAAGATGTTGAACCAGAGTGCGGTGATGATCTTTACTGGGATATGTGGGGCGTTGGTGGTCCTTGCAATGGCCTACTACGTCTACTGGTAAGTTAGACTAGTTGTGGTGGGGGGAGGGGAGGCTCAGGTACAGGCCTCTTGCCAAGATTATCAGTTGTCAGTGTATTGGTGGATGAGCTCCTTTTTATGTGAATTATGACTTTGCCAAACATCTTCTTTCTGTTTTTACTGAGAACCTGTTGCTATCCAGGTGATGCAAAGCAGGTACCGCTTTTCCCTCTTGTAAGCAGCTTTCAACCTGTAATCTCTTTACTAGGTTGAGTTGTGCAACATGGGGGCAACAAATCCCTCATCCGTCAGAAAATTGGAACTCAATTGGCTTGTTTATGAGTTGATTGTTCTTCTCATACCAAGAAAAGTGGTAGAAAATGCTGGTATGGAAAACTCCATAAGAGGGTTTGAAGATTATACGTCATTATAGTAAAGTAATCATTATGCACAAGGTTATACGTCAACTGAAGTACTTTGCTGCAACATCATATTTATGTGTTTTTTTAATCAAGGTCTTTTAGATCTGATTAAAATCTAAAGGAAAAGGGAGGATTATTATTGTAAATGTATTGATGGGGTCCCAAGGGCTATTTACACTACGGTCTTGGGAATGGACTCCCATTCACGGACCACATAAAACCTGCCTAGCGGCAGTGATATGGTCTATCTAATCTAAACCCATTTTGTTTTGCAGAAAACATAGCTAGGCTTTTTGCTCCGTGATTATTTGATATCCAGTGTACAAATATAGAAGAACGTGTAAGAGATTCGTTTTTTCCCCCTTAGAATGGCAAAGCCTTCCTATACCACATTTTAAAGTATTTTACAGGCAAAATCTGTTGCCCCAATGTCTTTATTCCAACAAAAAGATAGTAAGTCTTAATTGTCCATCATGAAACTTGTCAACCCTGTGACACGCGAATGTATATCATACTTGTTGGTCTGCATGAGCTACAGTGCAACACCAGTTGAGCCGTTGGGGGGTTAATGTTCTGAAACACTGGTCGGTGTACCATTGATGTTACCAGTTTCTGTTCATTTATTAACTGACAGCCACAGATATAACCTACAGCTTAAAGACACAATTTGTGACCCCTCTGCTAATCTTACACCCGTGATTGCGCAACCTGCAGAGCTTCAGGGGTTGTCTATTTGCCAACTTTTTATTTTTGAGTTGCTCAATCTCCTCAATTCAGTCTGCCACTAGGAATCTCTCTCCTGCACTCCCTTCCCTGGGATTGTGATTTCAACACAAAGCTCTCCTTGATTTGAGTATGAAACTGCGACAGGAAACCGGGTTCATCGGGTCTTTTATAATTTGAGGAATACCCCCCCCCCCCCTTCAAAATGGTGTCTGCCTTATGGAGGGTGTTCCAGTGTATTTCTTCCCAGGCAATGCTTAAATTTCCACAGGGCCGTGTTCAAGTTCTTTGATTCTGGATTGTGTTGACTAGCTGATGTGTTTTATGCCCACAGAAACCCTAGGGAAGCCATCCGAGTCGTTTTAAGGTTATGCTGACGTTGACTAATCTATACTTAGTCATAAATACTGAATGGCTACCTGTATGTGGGCTCAGGCTTTATGTTCCTTAATAAGCAACTTTTTATGAGAGTCTTAAGAATTGACACAGACAGGGTCAGCTTGTATTTAGAACGGTGGTTCAAAACCAGGGATTCTTGGAGCTAGTTCTACAAAGCCAGAGAGTGTTTCTGTGAAATAGCCTAGATTCTTGGCCTGGTGTCATACGGTGTCTTGGTTTGCTTGTCTAGCTCTCTCTTTCTCTCGCTCACTACCTTTAACCCACATTGCTTTGCCTCAGAGTGGAAGAAGATTGTTCTGTAAGGGAACAACAGGCTTACAGTATGGTGTGTGTGCTGTTACATAGCTTTGCTTCTGTCCACTCTTGAGATGAGATCATACAGGGTAATGGATGGCATAGAATTAAAGACAAAGCCCAGACATTGGTCTGAAAATTATGCAAGGAAAATGCAGGGTGTTTCAGTCAAAAGTCTCTAAGTATCTATTGAGACGTTGAAGTGGAAAGTCAGTGGAATGAAAGTAGGAGTTGAAAAGCATGTAGAATTGGTTAGGAGTGATGAATGTTATTCGCCCTGTGAGTTTTTCCAAATAAGTCCAAGGTGTGTCTTGCAAGGGCTAGTGTGTGTCTTGCCAGGGACAGCGTGTGTCTACAACTCTGGGTTATTCATAAAAGGTAAATATGACAGTGCCCTAGCTTACAAAGGATCTCTGCCAGAACTAATATTGCAAAATGGAGTATTATTTATTTATTTTTAGTTGCCATAATGAGTAATACTCGTCTTGCTTGGTTTGCCACTTCATGAACCTGAAACTGAGAGAGCGATAACGAGAGAATACAGAGTAAAGGCCTGGATGTAGTCACATTAAGCTCGAGGGCAGTCATTCATTTCTCTATTTGATACACTCCCTCCGCTGTGCTTTCTGGCACACTCATGAAGACCCACTAAATCACTCACTCTGACACACAGAAACCTACACCTTTTCATGAGAAAGTGCAAATCCTAGTCAGAATGATGAATGCTTCTTTTCAGTGGAAAAATAACAGTTGCTTCGAAAGTCGAAACACAGGATCGAACACGAACAAGGAGGGAGACTAGTAATTGAGGCTAAATGAATGAATTTTTTTGGGGTGAACAGATGTTGACTTTTCCTCTCTTCATGCCCCCCTCAGGTCTGTAATATTGGCTGACGGGCCGTGCAAACGAGGCTTGTAAGAAAAACCCACCGTGGTAAGTCAATCTGTTTGACATCTTTTTGTATTATTCTCAAAACATGTTAAATACCCAAAATGCTTAAACGCTAGTCTGCAGCATCCTAGCCCCTGTCCTTTTATTATGGATGCACTGATATGCATTTTCTGGTCCAAAGCTACAACACAATAAAATATCTAAATAAGAGAAACATACATTTAGATCCTTCCTAAGTTACCCACTTGAAAACCTTGAAAGCTCTCAATCCCCCGTTTTTGATATGCACATTTTGGACTGATTGGATAAACGCCTTGTCCTGTGTATTTTTGAAATGTATTCCCTGACAGTTGTTCTATTAACATTGTTTTGTTGCAAACTGACTGAAGAAGGGAATGGCCAGGCCAAATTGTGTACTGGTTAACAGTCTCCAGTCACAATAGAATTGGTCACTAGACACCCCACTTATCAAAAGGGATTTCCTCAGAACGTCTTTCCCAACATACTTACTCACTGCATCCATCCCTTAACCCATGACTTCCTCTCACTCTGTCCCACTTTCCTCCCACCATCCCTCCCTCAGGTTGGTTGTCTTGTGTGTGGAGAGGAGCCCTGTCAGCTCATTAGGCTCCAGAGCCATGGCCGTGCTAGCCTACCTGAAGACCCTGTTCATCCTGCAGCTGCTCATGGGCTTTGTGTTTGTGGTGAGCGGCCTCATCATCAACTTTATCCAGCTCTGCACCTGTGTCCTCTGGCCCTTTAACAAGCAGCTCTACCGCAGAATCAACTGCCGGCTCGCCTACTCCCTCTGGAGCCGTGAGTCAACTTTGCCATTCCGTTTGTTTCGTCTCGGAGACCTTGCATCACTAAGTAGTATTGGCTATTCAAATACGTTTTGACATAGGTTCAAAAGGACTCTTTGGCAAATATGGGACAAGGTGGTCATTTGAGCGACAGCCCTGCCATCATGCTAATGGTGTTTACCTGTGTGGCTGTGGTTAACGTGCTTTGATGTGTTTGGTCCCGTGTAGAGCTGGTGATGCTGCTGGAATGGTGGTCAGGCACAGAGTGTACTCTCTACACAGACAAGGCCACGGTGGATAAATTTGGAACTGAACATGTAATAATCATCCTCAACCACAACTACGAGATAGACTTCCTCTGCGGCTGGACAATGTGTGAGAGATACGGCATTCTAGGGGTAGGTATATTTATTAAGTATAAGATAATATCTGACAGATTAAAGCAAGTGCCTGCCGTCTATTCTCCTAGAATTGAAGTTTCATCTTATTGGTCAACTTGTTATTTTTTAACCTCAGAGTTCCAAAGTGCTTGCCAAACATGAGCTGCTGAAGGTGCCTCTGATTGGCTGGACCTGGTACTTCCTGGAGATTGTGTTCTGTAAGAGGAAGTGGGAGGAGGACAGAGACACGGTGTTCAGTGGGCTGAATCGGCTGAAGGATTACCCTGAGTATATGTGGGTAAGTGTGGCTCCCGGTCTGTGTCTGTAATTGCTTGGGATTGCAAGACTTTGCAGGCTGGACGCATCTTGCAAGTGAGCATTTCAAAATGACTTGGATCACAGCACGCAGTAGGCAATGTGCCTTGAATTTTGCGGGCCCAGTGGGGTTAAATTAAGAGCGTGTCTGGATAGTGCATTTAGCAAAGTCAGTTCTGGTGTTGCTTGAAGGCTGGGAATTAAGCAATAAATAGGCCACTGTGATTTTGGACTAGCTCCTAATAGTGGGAAAGTGGTAAAGCACACGGGCTGTCTTCAAGCCTAGGTTCTCTCTTCTTACCTGTGACTGTTAGTAGGGCCGCCTCTGAGATTAGGCCCAATCCTGTAGACTGATCTGATTAACACTCTGTTTGAAAAACACCAGTTACATAACATTTTATTAAACGACAATATAGCCTCGGGGTCATACCCAACTGGCAACTCAATACATAATTGTATCTACACAGGCCGTCAGGTTCATTGAACATATCAAATTATTTAATGGGTGAACTAGGGAAGTGTGCAGGTTGCAAATTGAACCTTGATGTTTCTGTGTGTGTAAAATATTTATTTTCCAGATTATGTTAATTCTTTTCCCTCTCTTTAGTTCCTGCTTTATTGCGAGGGCACTCGTTTCACGGAGAAGAAGCACCAGATCAGTATGCAGGTTGCAGAAAGTAAAGGTCTACCCAAACTTAAATACCACTTGCTTCCGAGAACTAAAGGCTTCACCACCACGCTGCACTGCCTCAAAGGCACAGGTGAGGCCCTCTCGTACACACGCACACACACAAAGCTTTACAAAGGACTGAAGATGCCACTGGTCCACACAGTCCTATGAAATGTGTCTACATGATACTGTTTTCTCCTCTCATCCTTGTCCTTTCTTCACGCACAGTAACTGCTGTCTACGACGTGACACTTAACTTCAAAGACAAGAAAACCCCAACCCTGTTAGGCATTGTCAATGGCAAAAAGTACATGGCTGATATGAGTGTGAGGTAGGTACCTTTAAACATAGTTAAGGATTATGCATTAGGCCAATGACAATTAATGTCTTGCAACAGTCTTTCACAAACACATGACGTTTTCAAATCTATTGCCTGACCCAGGCCTTTTTTGTACTGCAACAGTCAAACAGACAGTGTGAGTGTTCATACGGAGCCTGGACTCGAGCCAATCTCGAGCCAATCACCGCAAATACTTTGAATGGCAAAGAGAGTAGTCTTTTATTCTGCTTTTAAAGAAACTGAAAAGAGGGGAACGTGAGAAAGTAGTGAAGGACTGCAATAGACATTTTAAAAACATATTTTCATTATACATAGCCTCTTTCCCTGGGAAACATCATATCCTAGAGTCATTACTTTACCAGCTTTCAATAAAATGTTAGATTGTGGTGCTGAATGAATGTCCATGAATACATTAGATTATATGTTTTCTACTCTTTTGAAAGACTTTGATGTAACAAAGTATTTTGTTTTACCTATTAGATGATTATGTAATGAACTTAATGTTACTTTATCATCCGGTTTTATTGTATTGTTTTGAGCTGTGGGAGACCTTTCACAGACTAATGAATATGAGTGAAAACTAGTAGGCTGGTGTGAAGGTCTTCTTGATAAGTATGTTATTTTCATTACTGCCCACCGCTATAAGGCACTAGAAGTAAAATATTATTATGAAATGTTGTACAATATTGTAACTAAATTAATTAACTAAATGAAAAAAATGGGAATTTTAATTTAGTTTCTGTGCCATTCCACCCAGTTTGGTGGGTTCACTTAATTTAGTGTGTAAGAATGTGGTCCCAAAAAGATTGTGGTAGTGTCTTTTATAGGGGCTGTCTAGTTTGTGTTCCACCTATACTTGCGTAGACAACCCCCTGGTGGTCAGATGATACTACAACAGACATACCTTTTACAACAAGTGTTGTACTAACAGACTTCCTCTTTGTGTCACTCCTTCCACAGGCGCTTCCCTGTGGAGGATATCCCAGATGATGAAAAGGAGTGTGCCAACTGGCTTCACAAACTGTATCAGGAGAAGGTAAGTCTAGATTAGTATGACTAACATCAAAGATTTATGTAACATTTTTGTGGTATCAAAGAAGCTTCACTAATTGAATGAGAGGAATGAAGTATATTCCTGCGCGATTTGTCCTCCCAATGTTTTTGGTTCCCTTTCCCAGGATGCACTGCAGGAGCATTATGAGAAGGAAGGCAGCTACCCCGGGCCAATCATCCGTCCTCCCAGAAGACTGTGGACTCTGCTTAACTTCTGTTTCTGGGCCACCCTGTTGCTCTCGCCGCTCATCAACTTTGCCTGTGGGGTGGCGGTCAGTGGCTCCCCCCTTCTCATCATCGGCTTTCTCCTCTTCCTTATTGTTGGTACGTACCTGTCCCTGGCTAGGTTGTGTTGCTGTGCTGGCACGATTCAAATTAAAGGGGTGCCATTCTCTTCACCATAGAATAGTCAAGCTGACGTTTGCACCTTTTGCCTCGATTTGAGAATTAAAAAATGGCTGTCCGTCAATAGAAGCAGTTTCAGGAAATACCCTGAGGCCACCCGGATCCTAAATGAGATCAACACCTGCCCCCACCCCCACACATACGCACATAAAGTAAAAATGAGAAACACCCCCGACTAACTAATTTTAATTAGTTAACTAACTTTGTTTGCATAGCTGGTGGAAATACATTTCACTGTCATTGTACTTTTATTTAGACAAAAGTTCAAGTTCTATATTTCTGTGCAAAGCCTCTAAAAACATGAAATTGTGTGTGCTATTTTAATGTTCTCCACTAATCTCCATATTGTTCTTTTGTCGTCCTCAGCCTCCATAGCCATCCGCCGCCTCATCGGTGTCACTGAGGTAAATAAAACCGGATCCAGTTACGGCAACCAGGAGGCCAAGAAGCAAAACTAGAGCACCTTGCCCCCCTGTGTACGCCGCGGTCTCCTGTACAGACCTAGTGCGGTCACCCTGCGGTTCCCCCTCCCTTCACTCCATTTTCCTCCAGCTGCCAGGCAGCAGTCTGGGGAGGGGGCAACCACATTAAACCTAGAATCAAGAGTTAATTATTAATAATGAAATGTAAGAGAGAGAGAGCAAGACGACCAAGGGAAGAGACGACTAAAATAGATTGTGAACGGCAGCTCGCTGTGGAGTGGGAGAGAGCCTTAGGACTGTTTAGACTGTGAGAAAGGGAGGTGCTGTACCGGATGGCCATGCTTCTTACTCCTTGTTCAAACTATAAGCCCAACCCCCCTCATATTCCCTCGGTCACTGCCCACTCTATAACACACTACCCTCTGAATTTACCTGGACAGCCAGTGAGTGCTCCTCGGAGCTCAGAAGCCAATTTTCTGTTCAGTTTCGCTTCCTGTCACATGCCCCTCTCTCCAGCTATCCATGGAGGAGATGAAGTGCTCATCCAATTGCCCTTGGATCCAAGCCTCTCAGCAGATTAGCTTTCTCTCTTGCCAAGGGTATTTTGTTTCCAATGTTTTGTTGCCGATGTAAAGGTGGCTCACTTCAATGGCCACCTCGTTCCACAAAGCAGGACTTCTTACCATACCCAGTGCCCGAAGGGCTATTCACCTCTTGGTATTTATGTTGTCTGTATGGACAGTCTCTGCTGTTTGATACTTTAGGAGTTGGTTTTGGCCAAGTCTATTTTTATTAGCCTGGTTAAAATCTTATAGTATTGAATAGACGAGACAGACATATCTGCTGTCCCGAGCCCTGAGAAGCTGTTGTGTGTTATTAGAGTACATTGTGCAGGCTTTAAATAAGGTTGCGGGTGTCAACAATAGTCATTTCACATTCTTGGTTCTACCATTGATCTAACAAAAGACCAAGGTCGTCCTCAATTATTTCAGATCTTGGTGTTTTGTTTTGAGAGATTTTTTGCTTGTCTAGTTTTTATACCATATTCACTCCCTTGCACATAACTAGAGTCTTGCAAGCATATCACTCATGTCATTTTAAGGCATATCCTCCCCCGGTACCTGACTTTACAGTTTAAATGCAGTACATTTGTAATGAACTCATGGTGTTAATGGAAGCTGAGAACTGAACCCCTGAAGGCATGGGTATCAGATTATGAAAACATGGCACGACTGCTCTCGTTTAGCCTCTAAAATATTAGCTATTGATTTTACACTCCCATCTTTAAGACTAGAAATGTTTAATCTTTGCCTTACTTCAAGTTTGCTTTGGCGAGAAATGCACTCTGGTTAGATAGTCACACCACTGTTCCTAAATGTAAAACTAAGGTAGTGCATTGTGGGATATAGGGTTCATTACTGAACCACCATGTGTTGTGTTATGAGGGTTTTATGTTGTCTACAAAGAAGCTGTTAAATTGCATAGCCTCCTTCTCAGTACCCACTGATTTTCGATAGTTATTGTTGGTTTATTAGCCATTACTAAAGATGCTCACAGGCTATGCACAGAATGGGTGGTAAAAAACATTTCCGTTGCCGTTAAAACAGGCTGCAGACACTAGACTCATGGGTTCTTACACTGTTGCTGCACCTGTTCTCAAAGACACTCCATTCAAATGTTTAATACTGCCTTTGTGTTATGTGGGAGTAAAGTAGGAACCATTTTCACAAAACTAACTCATCAAAACACTGGCTACATTTTGAAATCAGGCTGAAGAAAAGTGAACAGCACTGCACGTAGATATGACACGCAGAAAAATCCTCTGTCCAACGTTTTTTTTTTTTTTTTTCTCTTGGTTGTTTACCTTTGGCTACCAACATTGCCGACCTGCTTGCTGGATGTAATTGTAGGTGTGCTTAGGTAGAGGTAACTCTGGGTGGGATCTTCATATGTCAATCTGTCACATGAAACCTCTGCCAATATGACAGCTAAAGTTATGTGTCCTCAATTGGTGTTCCAAAACATAGCTTGATAAAATGTATTCCTATACCCATTTCCTCCCAATGTGTTGTAATCATACTGTTTGAAGTTTGCTGGAAGATCTCATAATTCATTCCTCTCCCAGGGATAAGATCATCCTTTATTCACAACACTTCATTATTTGTCATCTTTTTACCAGGACAGAATAATGCCAGCCTTAACCAACTGAAAGTGCAGCTTTATTTGACAGTACCAATGAGAAAACTCCAATCTGTATATCATTTTATTGTAGTGTTTTGGAACGCAACTTTAGTATTAGTCAATGAGTGTAGACCATGAAACAAATACACAAAGTGAAATATAATTTACCGTAAGAAAAATGTCTAAGTACCCGTCCCCCCTTCCTATGGTAGTGTGTCCCACACCTGTGTGCTAGTTAATATACTAGCTTGTTGTAAGGCTAAACAATAAAATGCTCAAAGGTTTGAGGTCCTGCATAGCTCAAAAGACTAATTTATTCCATCCACTGCTATTATCTCCAAGTAGTTTATTAACCTTTGACAACAGGTTCTTTAACAGAGTGAAAGCTGTGAATCCAAGTTCTACTGACAATAGAAATAAAATGTTACGGCTAGCGTAGAAAATTATTTTGAGACCTTGTCCCCCTTGATTTCCAATGTTGGGTATAGGTGCAGTTTCATCTCTCCTTCAGGTAGTTGTCAAGTGTAAGATGTGTATTTATATTGCAGAGCAAAAAAGGACAATGTGATCAAGTTTGAACAATTGTTTGTCATTTTTCTTACACTGGTTTTAGGTTAAATCTTTGTTACTAATGATCAAATTTTTTTCTCCAGAGTTTTCAACCTACAGAAAACCTAAGTCAAATCTAATAAGTAAGATTAGAATATCACTTGCAATCTGACCTTTTTGGCGCAAACGTAATATACTTTAAGTGACACTAACATCAGCTTTTATTTGTCTTTTTTCTAAGTCTATTTGTATCTGTTTCTTCAATTAAATGATTAAGAATATTAAAGGATTTAATCACAATTCAATCTTATTCTTTTTATTTGCTGAAACTGTCTATCGCTGTGAATGTTTCGTGCAATTGCACAGCAGCACCTTTTAGCAAACGAGGATATAGATTTATTCAGATTTATGGGTGGAGAAATATTTATTTTTAACATTGTCCATCCACATGATCCGATGCATGCAATACCCATCAACTGTAGAGTATCATACACTTTCATCATGGCTCATCCAACACCCTTCAACTAAATTCATTGTTGGGGATATCAAAGCATTCTAACCATACGAATGGCTGAGAAGCTGTACAAAATATACTGTACATAATGTTTCATTTTAAGAATGATGTATTCACTTTTAGAAATAAGAAAGCTTTATCAAGCTGTTTCTTTGCCAAACATCTTTTGAGCGCTTGTCCATGCATTAAGGCTACCACGAAATGTTCCATTGCTACATTTTCCCCAGAAAGAGCAGCTAGCTCAGTCTTTATTGTTCAACATGTAAAATACCTTTGAAAAAAAAGAAAAACGCAGAGCATTTTTGACTGACTTTGTGAGTAATCATGATTTCTTACAATATCTGAAAATCGTTACATTTTTTTGCATGATGTACATTGTCACACACACACACACACACATTGAACCAAGTTAATTCTGACTCAGGGATTCTTTTACAGACTGGCAATAGAACAGCTGTTGCATTCACTCTGAATTTGAATCTGAATAAAAAGGCTTTTTGAGAAAGCTGCAAGAGCTTGAGTGTGGTTTTTATTTTTGTATTTATATTATATTTATGATGATCAATGGTGTAGCTCGTCACTTCTTAAAGTGTTTAATATTTCTCTTAATTTTATGAATATGAAATTATCTTTACATGATAATTGGGATGATGCATACACACTACTGTATGTTAAAACTATACATTGACCATTCTGCCTCTGCAGTAGTAGAAATTCAACAGCGTTTCAGTTTCCTTCATTGTTTGAGTATAATTGGCTTCTGTTTTAAATTATTCACTCAAGTTAATTGTAAAAATCTATTTTACAATTGGAAAAATTAATCCCTACAGACCTGGTGGTCTGCAGAGAAAAACACAAATAGGGTTGGTCAAGATTGAATGAGTCTTGATAACATCCAGGTTAGGCCCTTGATGTTGGTGTTCTCAACAGAATGTTCTTCTGAGCATGGCAACATTGCTTTCTGGGTTCCTTGCTTTTGATTATTAATAGGTGAATGCCTACTGGATATTGTAACATCAATCATTGGTCAATTCTAGTTCTACATAGGGCAGGAAATGGTCAGTAGAGGGACCCCTTGAGCTAGATGTGAAAAATGAGGAGAGATCCCAAGGAGGGATATGTTGCATGACAAAAAAAATCTAACAAGATTAAAAAACGTTTTCTCAATACATCCTGCAAATCTCCATGAATGTAAACCACCTCCTAAGTCAAATCGAAGGATAATGATTTGGGGACCAAAGCTAGTTGTGAAGCACTCAAGTGCAGCTGCACACTCACCTATTGCCTTGTCCTGAGGCATCTCCTGGCATTTTGGAATATCAAAACTTCAGCACCTTTATTTGAACCCTAGGCCAGATCAATTTGATTATATCCAGATCATTTGAACTCTGTAGCTCGATCACAGATCCTGTAACATTTAAACAGGATTTACAAATACTGCTGCTTTTTTTTATTTGCACCCCATAGATCTATTAAGTCTTCAAGTTCCTTGCAGTCATATGAAAGTTATGAATTACAAGCTTGAAAGTTACAAGCTTTGGCCATTTTTGACTACCAAGAACAGTACTACACTTTTGAAAAAAATTATATGGTACCTTTATCAAAGAAAAACTTGCCATTACAACCCCAAACAAAGTAATGAATAATTATAAGCTGTTAAATAAATGTAGCCTATTTTAAAGTTATCCATCCATCCATCCATCCATTAGCTATACCGCTTATCCTATGCAGGGTCGTGGGGGGGCTGGAGCCTATCCCAGCCGACACAGGGCGAGAGGCGGGGTACACCCTTGACAGGTCGCCAGTCTATCACAGGGCCA